>JAHZNE010005435.1:0-28264 GCA_027744055.1 Callyntrura sp. NNG-2020
GTATGTGGTCGTATCCTTGTTTCGAAATTCGTATTTGAAATATATAATCAACCCCTAAACTTTTGGGGGTTGCATTTTTTCTTCGTTGAAACCATGCAACCATGAAACGCAGCCTTAAATCATTATATTATTATTGTTATTTTGTTATTATAAGATTAAAATCAATTCCATCAAGAAAGTGACATACATTTCCGCTTGTTTGTCCGAAAATGACAAGGGCGAATTTCGCAAAAGGGAAGATGACGATGATACAAATAGTTATATGGACACCACATATTGCTGCTTGCTGCTTACAGACAACCAATGATCGTTAGTACAGATTAGTATCTTGGCAGTGCTGAGAACTATTGACTAATTTTTTAGAACTACCTCTACTGATAATCGTTGTTGAAAGCTCAAAAATTCAAATTTTTAAAAACCCAATTGAAGACTGTTCCATGAACTACGAAAATTGGTCTGGCGAACGGAAAAAACATTTACGATGAAAGACAATTTGGGAAATCATTCCGTTTGGATTTCACTGTTTTGTTTTGGTTTTTGCAGACACCGTTTTGCTTTTCGATTTGGGTACGTGCGTACATTGGCGAGACAGCGCTGGAGGAAACTGAAACGTGTCACAATTAAATCAAGGACATGTCTATAAATTTATTCGGAAACGAGGCGTGTGAGCAAATTTCACAGAAGGCCGGAACACAAAAAATGAACAATTCGTACGAAATACAATGTGCACTTTTTTGTACACAGTATTATTTATTTACATACTATCATATTGCGAAAAACTGAAATTACCTTCATAGAGTTACTACGAGTGAAAACAATTTCACATTTACTTTTTTGACTTTTGACCTTCAGCCCCCCTCTATTTTCTGACGACAAGGAGATGTGTACAGTAAGTTTAGTAAAAGTGTGCATCCCATACGCGGAAATTAGGAGCATAACCATCATATCTAGGAGTTTCATTGTAAAGATAACGCGAAGGGCCGATTCCTCTGACTCCATTAAACCATAATTGGTAGTGTCTTTCCATCATGGCACTGCATCTGGCTCTCTGGAACGCAAAAATACAACACATTTTAGTAATGCGGTTGTTGTGTTTTAATTTTTAATTATATTCATTAATTTTTTTGCATCAGCATAAATTATGACAATTTATAAACGTCGATGTACCTGCTTCCAGCTTCCAACGCATTCGGCATAATCTTGATATAGAAACTTGCATTTATCTTTCGCCATTTCTCTACCGTACGCCTCACAACAGTCAATCCATCTAAGCTGAAAAGGGAAGCATTCTTCGCTCATTTCACTGTGTCCAATTTGCGCAGTAACGTCCGTAAATGGCGTCCGGAGGATGGACGTTGACAACGTGCCCGTTTCAGGGGGTCGGGTGACAAAAATGTAATTCCCCATGTTGCCTCCCTGCAAATAATAATGTCAATGTTAGTACTCCATTCAAATATACAGCAATTTTTCTTTAAACCCACTCCGGCATGCTACATCCCTCTCACATATTGGCAAAGGGAACATTAGTAAATGGAAACCCTGCACTATTTTATTTTCAATTTCCAAAATATTTAATTTACCTTTTCAGTAATCTGTCCCCTTTCCAACAATGGCCGTGTTCACGTGTACTAATTCACCGGAAACAATAATACACACCATACAACACCCTCACCCCTCACACAAAAACAACTGATTCTCCACCAAAAATTTTTATAGCAGCCTCCCAAAATCAGCCGCTAGTTTGTTTTTATTTTTTTCCCCACTACCTCTCCACAAAATCACCACCAAACAAACATTTCATTACTGAGTCGTGCGCCCCATCTACCGTCAAACGGGCTCACCCCCATGTTTCTCCTCTTTTTTCCCTGAGTGACGACACCAACCCCTATCTCGCAAATGTTCCTACTACATCTAATTTTCTTAACGCTTCGCCTTATGAATTTCCTCTGAGTATAAAATTGTCGACACGATGGTGGGAGCTCTCATAAGGGTTTTCACAATGGCACTGTATCCCCTCGTATACTCTTTCATGAATAAAACATTTTAACACAGTCGAGCTAGAGCAAAGTGCAGAGCCATTCATTTTGCGTAATAATACCTAAATAGCAAAGAGAGCACATACATGAAATAAATATGACATCAAGTCTTATAAAGCCAACTTAGCAATCAAGTTTCTCTCTCCATTAAGAAACAACACGACGGCTCTGCCAAAATGCGGTACCCGAAAAATCCACATACATTGCATATTATACCCCACCACACACCATCCACGATGAAACACCATGTGTGTGGTACCCCCCAACCATTTACCTCCGTTCCCAATCCATAAAAAGTCCATCTAGATCCGTAAAGTGTATAAGCTAAAAAGTCAGGTATTCTCATTTCTGCAAAAACCTCATAAATACATGTACACTTGCGTAGAGAGCGCTGTGTGTGAACTGTGAAGTAGCAGCAGTAGTAGTAGTACCTTTTTTTCGCTGTTCATTATTCACCGACTACATTCAAACATTCTTGTGTACCATCGTCATCATCAGGTGCAACAGTATATATATTTCATAGCAAATAACAAATCGGGAAATTATGCACCCAATATACATAATATGCAGGTAGGCACTAACTCAAACACAAACTCTCTTGCCGTTTTGCCGTTCACCTTCCCTTATTGTTTTTTTTTCTCTCTCTCACAAGCTGATCATGAAAATATGAATTCTACTACGCGAGCGAGCGAGAGTTTGAGTCATCACTCCATCGTTGTCGTCATCGTCATCATCACCATTAACGTTGTCATCCAGTCAAAGTTAAACGATGCAGTAGCCTAAAAAAATTCCTTTTTCAAAGACTAGAACAGCTCTAGCATAAAACTATAGAGGAGTGGATAGACGTGTGTATCTCCATATGTATTGACATCATACTATACTTGATCCATATATCGTCATCAACTTGTAGGTATATCGAGGTATTCTTAAATTTCTCTAAACAAGACAACCTTAAACAAATGTGTTTTTATACAGCGGAATCCTTGTATAATAAAACGCTCCACCTAACCTACACATGTCTCGGCATGGTGGTGTGGTAAAGTGTACAAAATATTTATATTGCAAATTTTGCCACATTCCGATACATGTACACACTGAAAGACAGAATGAGCGAGATAATCTTCTCTGACTCACACACACACAGAGATTTTAACTTTGAAGCTTAAAACATCCCCTCTATCAGGGTGCATTCTACTTGAAAATTCCTTTTTATTACAAAATGAACAGCAGGAACACCACCACAGGAGCAGCGGAAAGTAGCAGGCAGTGTAGTAGACATTAAGAGAGAGAGAGAGAGAGTAATTTTCTTTTTTACAAATTTTTACCGTCTGTTTGTTGTCTCGTGAAGCGATACTTAATCTTTTTTACCTCTTCATTCTATGTATGTATAAATATATATTAATTTTTCTCACTTAATACACCTTGTCTGTGTGTGTATCGGATGTGTAGTAAGCGGTGGTGTTGGTGGAGGTGGTGTTAATAATTATGCATATGTCCTGCCTTTGCCTGGCCTGCTGGCTGGCTACTTTACTTGTGTGAGTACCTTTTCCACCACCATCATGCATTGCATATTGCATGTCGGGCTAATCATGCATTAAAGATGATGATGATGATGTGATGTGAAGTGGCAGCAAGTCATCTAGTAGTTGAATGAATTCAGAGACAGAAGACGAGGGGTATTTTTCTTGTGTACTTTTTTGTTCATCTTTTTTTGCTAAAACGAATAGAGGATCATCATAATAACATGTATAGCGTTTTGCTGTGGCTCTAAAAAGGTGATCCTCTCCGCTATCTCTCTGTTTGTATATGATTAAGTATCAAAAATTGAGTAAAAAGAAGACGATAGGCAATATCCCTACCGTCATTATTACCTTCAGACTTTTTTTTAGACATTAAGAAGGTATCGGTATAAAGGTGTGTGTGTTGTATTTGGTCCGAAAGAAGAAGGACCATTATTATTACAGTGCAGTGGGCCTGTGGGAGAATACGCACCTGCAAACGTACATAAAAAAAAGTTTTGTGACTTTTGGTTCATCAAGTCTTCTCTCGCATTTCTCTGTAGTCAGGTTGGAGATAATATTCAATGAATTGGGCCCTGCTGTTATTGATGAGTGTAATTAGAAATTTTTATTGGTGTTGTTGATGTGTGTCTTATTTTACTCGCTCGGGGGAGGTGGATTAGATGGTGGTGTTGTGTACCACATCTCTCATCATCATGATTCATGAGGATGTACTGTAGATGCTGTTATTACGACGACGAGCGAAAATAACTGCAACTTGTGCCAGAGTCAAGATTGGAGGATATTTCACGTATTTTTGGGACTTGTGTGAAGTTACCTAAAGCGGATCGGTGCGGTGGTCATTTTTTGTACACCACAACAGGAGAAGAAGATAGACAAGTGGCAGAGTATAACGACAGCGGGGAGAAAAGTTAAAATCTTAACCATATTTTATGCAAGCGGGCGCACCGGGGCAGTTGGAACGGGGGTTTGGCTGCAAAAAGTTACATTGTGTGGGTGGGTCACAGGCGAATAGGGGGTCGTCAGCTGTCCATGTTGGCAATATTTGTCGCCACAGTCGTAGTTTGTGTACTTGTGTGACTAGAAGGATAGATTGATGTCAGCTGATGGTGTTTAACGTAGTTTACTATTAATTTTGGGACCTGTGACATTGCAAAATTGTGGCTTCAACTGGAATATGCTCAAACGTCAAATGATAACGAACTTTAAAAGTAATTGTCTAAAAATAGCTCAATGTAAAAATACTGAACTACTGTTTCGTTTTTCGGCCATCTACATTATATACGTTACTTACACCTAGTCCCTCCTTGAACTCGTTGACAATATTGAATGTATTGTATTGTGTTGGATTTTAAATATTCTTTGTTGGCTTGCGTGATTGACAACCTGTTGTGTCAATCTTATGCCACATCGCGACTGTAAACTATTTATTTTCATCAGTCCGTAATCAGAGAATGGGAAGTGCGTCCGAACTCATGATGTCGTCATCGTCAAGCAGCTTAGCAAAAGCCGCGAAGGCTAACTCTAGTGACGAGTCAGATAACGTTTGGTTAGTATAGAGAATGAACTACGACCTCTACAGTAGTAGTTGCTCTGAAATACGTTATACTTAAATTACTTAAATACTTTGTAGTTTTTTAAATTTACTTTACGTAATTTATATTATGTGCTTTGTAGGTCGTCAATTCTTAGCGAAGTGCGGTCAAACGCATCACAAAAATTGCCTTCTGGAAAGTCTATAGTCGTTTTAGGTGTGTTAAGAAGTATATTTCGCTGTGTAACAAGTGGGCTTATTTTTTAATCTTGTCATCTTAATTTTTGTAGGAGATAACGAATCGGGAAAGACTACACTAGTTGCCAAATTACAAGGAATAGAAGACCCTAAGAAAGGATGTGGATTAGAATATGCATATGTTGAAATCAGAGACGAGTACAGAGATGGTACAAAAATACTCAAACACGTTGATTTTTTAATTTAAACTAATTAAAACTAATTTTATGAACTTAACTTAAAATCAATCTCGTTTTTGCGTTTAGACTCAACACAATTAGGTGTATGGGTGCTCGATGGAAATCCCAGTCACTCCCATCTTCTCCGCTTTGCCCTGACGGAAAAAAGTTTCAGCAATACGCTGATCATGTTAACGGTGTCAATGGCTAGCCCTTGGTCAATCATAGATCAGTTACAATTCTGGGCAGGAATTCTTCATGACCACATAGATTCTTTAAATTTATCACCAGACACGATAAAAGAATATCGTGAGAAATGTGTGAGACGATGGGTGGACTACGTAGAACCAGGTGATGAGTTAGATAACATTGTATCCGGGAAGCAAAATAGCAGTAGCAATCCAAGAAATTCTAAAAACCTTGAAGAGGAACCCATTCTTCCTGACAACACTCTTACAAGAAATACGGGCCTTGATATTGTGGTTGTTGTAACGAAGGTAAGCTAATATATACCTATTATTACTATTGCTCCTCTTGACTTGTCAACCCTGTTTAACTTTTATATATTTTTCGTTTCCGGATTAGTCAGTTATCCGTAATAGATATGGATGGGACGCACATTAGAAGTTTGTATTTTAACTGGTATATTTAAATGTGTTTGGTAGTCCGGCTGGCTGGGATAATGAGAAAAAGATGGCCATTCTTCAGGAAAATATGACTAACATCAAACCAGATGACTTTTACAATGAAATAATACAGAAACCTGTTATCACAAGAAAAGTAAGTATCTATTTTTGCTTTTGTTTCAGTCTTGGGAGTTGTAAAGTATATTGTTAATTTGACGTGGTGTATTTTTTGCAAAAGACGGTAAACAGAGAAGCAGAAGTAGAAGTGGAAGATGAACAAACGTTCCTAGAAAGACAATTGACATTAATCCAGCAACAAGGAAATGTAAAAGATGCTAGAATGTCACCAATTAATATATCTAAAGGAAGCACACCTGATAAACGATCATCCTTAGGTCTTCCCTCGTCGTTGGCTAACACGACGCCAAAGAAGGTACTATAGCCATGCATGTGCTTGTCATTTTCATGTACTGGTCACCACAAACAAGCAATTTTACTGCGTTTGACTTTACTTAATAACAATATGTGTGTTTGTCCTGATAGGGTGGTGATTCAACAAGCTCAGAAAGAGTTTTGGCCAACTTTTTCAACTCCCTCTTGAGCAAAAAAACTGGCGGCTCGCCTAGTGCGCCTAACAGCTTAAATGGTTAGAATTTACCATATGAAATATATTTCTTCAGCAAAATAAATGTGGTGTAATGAAACTTGTATTGTCTGTCGTGCGTAATAAAAAATCGTAGATACCTCGAGATCTGACGCAGCAGCGGAATTGGACAGTTTAATAAACAAGAAAAAATTAAACAGTCTCAACTCGTCGGATTGCTAGTACTACCACTAATACTAATTTAGACTTCCACGATTGCATCAAGAAGTATATGAATTTTTGACGACCGACACAACAATACACATATATGGGTGACATCAAATTTACCATTGGGAAGTTACGACCGTGAAACCACACACCTTCTCTACCTGCATAAATTTTCATCATTCGAAAAATTAAATTTTTAATTTCAGAAATGAAAATGAATTAACAGCCATCTTGTACACGTAATAGTGTTGTCAAAACAAATTAACTAGTACTATTTCTCTGCTGACTGAATTCAATACATAATATTATACATAAATAATTATTCGATAAGAAGTAAGCCACAGTGTAAGAAAGCGTGAAATATGCGACCGAATCAGTTTGTAGCACAAAAAATAATAATTTTTAAAATGGGTTTCGTCGTGTAGCTATTTGCTATTAAATAGTTGTACTGTCTACCTTCATAGCAGTTAAATTTGTAGCAAAAGCGTTCGTATTTCTAGTTCTTACACACGTGCGGCTAACTTTTAAATAGAGCATAAAAACAATAAATGGAAATGTGAGAGCACGTGTTTTAAGGTATGCATGTAGCATGTGTGTACACGTAGCTAAAATTGAGTTATGTTAAAGTTGAAGCGTGTGAAAAAAATACCAGTGCGTTTATTATCTAAAAGCAGTAAGAATGCCACAACTCACATTGGATCACCTAATATTTAATATTTATATACCGCTTTATAAATGAAAACAATAGTCAACAATCATCATCAGTAAATACACACCGCCTTATAAATTACTTGTACTAATTATCTACTAATTAGTGTAATGTTACATTAATAATCCTCATTTGTGAATTTTATTAAATCTGTGTATAAAAATGTGTATATTTATAACAACACAATTTGTTTTGCAGTATTGTTAATGCATAATCTTGTAACATGTAAGAATAATCAAAAATTTTTATGCGAGTTCTACGCAGTTTATCATTAGTTTAGTAGAGATGTCTTTGATGTGGGTCCGTCTTTGCTGAATTATTAAAATCTAAGAGCAGAAACGTCGGATAAAAATTAAATTATTGCATTGCCTGTATTTCATACATATTGAATACTTTAATACTATATGTATATCATCTGGTCACCATCTATCTCACGTATGATTACTAAAATATGAAATACTAAAATTATGATGGATAAATAACACGTGCTTCCTGCTGCTTTTTTACTTGGTTTGAAATTAAATAATTTAATTTCTGGATTTAATTCATTTCACATAAGATAACAGACTTCATTCATTCCGAAGATCTAGTACATTTAGATCGAAATACTGTCTTAGAGTAAAGTGTCCTCATTTAACAAAAAAAAATTAATTAACCAAACAAAATCACAATAATAATGATGTGTAAGTTATCATCATTAATAATAATAGGGTTAACCATTTCATTAATAATCGGTTTTTTTAGTTAACATGAATTACATTAGTGGAAGATCCATTAACAGTCAGTTGATGAAGTATATTCTTTAAAGAAAATAATATAACTATACAGCATTCTCCTCATTTTGCACGTCAGTACATTGTGACAGATGCATATATATGGATTTGGCAATTACGGAAATGAATACGCAAAAAAAAACGATTTAATATGAACGGTACGGAAATGAAATATATATTAAAGTAATCATGAAATCAATAATTATCTTTTTTGGTCTGTGAAATGCGCATACACTAAAAACAATTTCGGACGATTTAATAGATTTACACACTTAACCTATAGTCAAACAAAAAACATTTTAAAATTGGTTTAACACCGAACGTAAAAATAACGATTTCTTTTGTTAGGAAATATAGTTAAAGTTATGCTTCAGTTAATGACACTGTACTGGAAGGGAAGTCTGATATGCTTTCATACTTACACCGACGACCGCTCCGTTTTATTACATGCGACTTTCCTTACGGCAAAAAATAGATAAAATGGATATTAGTAGCGTCACTTTTCCAAGTGGCAGCTGTATTGACTTTCCACATATATCTTATGTTGATTTTAATGCAAATGAAAAAAAAAACGCTACACGTTAGAAATCAGGAGCAGCCTTTAAGAGCGAACAGCTTGTTGTATTAGATTCTCGAACAAACAGCGTTATTCCAGCCGAATATGATGCAGGTATTGATATATGCGTTGTTCTAATACGACGCGCAAGTCCAGCCGAACCGCTAAGAACCGGCATCTCTTCCAGCAGCATATTACTAACTTGTCCTGTTTGATTAAACAAAACATATTGGATTGTTGTTTTACTTGTTAAAAAAATGTAAATGACATGAATGGAAGCATACACGTTATTCTTTGTACCTAAAACATTCATTTCGTTCCATCTCTCATCTGAAAATCGTGCTAACTTTCGAAGATTAGTACGTGGTCCCATTCGTTTCGTCACGTCATCCCTCCTCACAAGCAGAACGGAAGATGAGCTTAGCTGAGGAATTAGCTCAGTCGTCGGTACACATTCCAGTGGATTTGTTAAAAATATGCCTTGTCTTGTCACCCCAAAGATCATTTGATGGTGCCACGAGTCCGATATATCACTGGAAAAGTCTCCTTGTCGCCGGACTTGGAGATTAAGTGTTGCAATTGGAACAGCACCTACAAAAAATAGTTTGAGTTAAGTCAAAGTCGTCTTCCTATAATCACTTTAAAGCTCGTAATATATTAAAATTAAGATGGGCAATTTCAAACCTTTGCAAATCCAGTGAAGAAGCCACTTATTTAGCGTACTTGAAGGGGTGTTTGGTTTCACATGAAAAAATCTACCATATATCAGTCCATTGGAAGCTCGATGGATCCCGGCAATAAGATCCTCATGAGTAGTGCCGGCGTTAGATCTGGAAAGAAGGTACTCCGGAAGGTCCGCGTCCTCCGCTCTTAGTCGCGTTCCCACGCAATTATTAACAAATTCAGGGCTCAGTGTAGTCATTATGCATCCTAATGCACTCTGTTGCATAAAAAACATTTCACGTATTAGGACTCGAGGTGTACGACAGGTTGCTGGTGAAAAATGTAAGTAACGTTATTATAATGTTGACTTATAAATACCAGAACATTCAGACAAGCAGTGGCTCCACAAGCAGACTTTCCCACTTGACTAACACTTAATTCATTTGCCTCTTGTACCGACCAGATCATGACTCCGTCTACTTCCAACTCCATTGAGTCCTAATGTAAAATGGGAAAATTAAATTATTCGGTTGAAAAGCTAACAGGCAATGATACAACTTTTATGTTGCATATAATTAATTACCTCTGAGGATTTTCCAGCCGGGATAACAGTTGGGCAGGGGCCATCAGATTTATCTTGAAATACCGGCGCAGAGATCGACATGGCCATAGCTCTGTTGTTCGAATGACTATTACACGAAAAACCGGAATAACAGCCACTGGATGAACTATTACTAGTACCCATTTCAGGTAAAGTCACAGATTTGACAAGTCTCAGCTTAATCTCATCAGTTCTGTTGCAGTTATTCAACAGCGAGTTGGTTGTAGAATTATGGTTCACAAATGAAGGGCCAGCAACAGCGTTGTCAGCTAAATTGTTAGTACGCTTGCTACAATGAGGTATAGGTTCATTGCTACTACTATCTCTAACGGTACTACTAGAAGAAGAAGAAAGAAAGCCTCCCCCATTTGATCTAGTGACAACAAGTTTAGAAAGGACGACAGCCGCAGATGCATGATCGTCATTGAGCACTTGGTTATTATTGCCACCTTCTTTAATAGTGGTACTTGGGCCTGGAATAATTTGGCTTCGACTACTAGTGACTGAAGCCCCGAAAGATGGACCAGGCGGAACTGTACCAGATAAAAATAAATGATCTCGAACAATGTCTTCGTCATCATCCTCATCATCTCCGTCACAACATCCATCCCCACTGCCCCCAGGATCAAAATCCATTTCCAAAAAGTCCATGTCTGGTGAATACATTGCGTTATTATTAACATTTCCTGGTGATGGGTTATGTATGGATCCGTTCTGAATACTTCCAGTAGAATGGCAACATCTTGAAGACGATGGCTCTAAACTAGGAATTTCTGACGGTGAACATGAGGTAGGGCACGATGAATCGGAAGGATGAAGCTTAAAGAAACTGGAGGGCAAGTCAGCAGCTAGTCGGGAGGGCTGCTGGGAACTGCCGTCTCCTTTATAGGTATAGACACAATACTGGTCATCAGAGTCAACACAATCATCTTCATCAGTGGACAAGTTTGGTTGGGCGTTACGGCGGTTATCTCCCACGCTGTTAATATTATGAGACTGCTGACACGAAGGACTCTCATTGGTTTGTTGTATTGTGGAAGAGCTGCGCTGGCAGGTATTACACTGGGCATCATTCACTCGTGTGCTTGATGACTCATTGGCGAGTGACCCAGTATCACTGGCACAGTAACCACTGTTATCCATACCGTTGACTTTCTGAAGATTCTTAGGCATAGTGGCAGATGACGATTTTGCTATTGCGTTTGAATTCACCGTTGACGTATTGTTATTCATCTGCAACAACACATTTCATGTTAGACCCATAATGAAGCTAAAATACCATACGATGCATGGTGTACAGCTACAACAACTCATAAAACACTAACACAACTAGTAATTATTAAAATTTAATTAAATTTTGTACCTTAACACATTGCCGCTGAAATTTGATAACATCATAATCCTGAATTTCTCCTGGTTTTGGAATTAGCTACTAATGGTAGCTTACTTGTTACTACATTGTTACCTTAAAAAATAATAATATTAATAAAAATATTTAAACGTGACGACAATCAAACAGCCAGTGCTCCTGAAAATCCCTTATCAATGTCAATAGTTATTGGTCTCCTTAATAAATATAACAACTTACGTGCCCTTGTTAATCCATAAAATCCTTACTGACAAATACTAATTTAATTTTCCTCCAAACAACAGTGTCCCACCAACCAAACCAACTGTATTTGCGTAGTGAACAAAATTAGTAGTGATTATACTGTATTTCCTTGTACTCATGATAAATATTTGTTAGCATCAAAACAACTGTGTATTTACACTGATAGTATAGTAATGGCCGATTTAACTATTTCACGAAAAAAAACCACATAAGTTTACTTATTTGGTTTTTTGGGTGTTTGATTCTCAGAGGAGTCGACGACGACGTCTCGTCGTCACCTGATTGCTCTGTGTATGTGTAATGTTTAAATCTAAATTAACAACACCCAAATACTAAATACATTATATTATGGTGCATAAAAAAGAGCCAATAAAGATCTGTGCTACAAAAATACGACCTCAAATCAGATTTTTTTATAGCAAACATTTAAATTTACCACAATTTGTGGAGACATCAATTGTGCGCAGAATTTAGAGGCATTCACTATTATGTTAGTTATCCTGAGTGTTGTTTTAAAAGTGCTCTAATACATGACAGTACAGCACAAGTAGCACAACAACAAAACAGACAGTAGTACACACACATACACATGCACATAAAGTAAACTAATCCATACAACATGTTCTCATTCTCATTCTCATCACAAAAAGTCTTTGACATTATGGGAGAGATGTAGAGTAGGACCAGCAACAATTTCATTGTATATTGTTTGTACGCCCATTAACATACAAGCTTTAGCTTGACGTTAAAACTGGAAAATTGTGATTTATGAGGATGTACATCGTAAAGTTCGACATCAATCATTTATGTTATGTCATATCATGAGAAATGTTACTAGTTAGTATCATCTCACTTGCCATACCACAATTGCACAATCAGCGAGAAAATGACCAGTTATAAAATTTTTATCATTTCATTGCATCATCTACCCATCCAAGATCCAACTAATCACTTATTTATTGTAAATTGTAATCATTCACATTGTACAACATGTATTTAATTCAGCTCGTTACTCATTATTGGAATAAGTAAAACATAATTCCAAAAATAATTTTCTTTAAATATCATCCAATTTTTGTCCAGGGTGAAAATATGCTGATGTTGTAATTCAAGCTGGTCGCAAATAAACGGGTGCTTGTACATAGTGCTCTCACGGAAACACAACAAACACGAACATTGCACGATCGTTGGAAAAACAACGAGATGATAGACTTTTATTGCATCGTATGTTCGTATGGTATATCTGCCTTATGGGGAACGTGAGATCTTGTAAAAAAAAATTTGAATCCAACTGTTTAACAAATGCCAGTTAAATCCAATATTGCGATATTTAGTCGTAAGTTTATCCTTGGCTCCGGTACCAAGGCATACTATGTCAGTGCCCCTCATTCGTTAAGGCAAGGCTGCTTTAATAGATGCTTTAAATTGTAATGCTAGCATATAAATGGATGTATATTTCAATGGACTGAGAAACCAGAAATCTGTTCAATCCCTTTTATTGCTGACAAAAAGTTATACATATAATGCTTATTGTATTCCAAAACAGTTTTCTTGGTACAATAGACTTGTAAATAAAATAAATAATAATCTGCTGTACATTGAATTGATCATGCAAAACCATTTCAGCACTTTTTACCAATTTGTGTTGTACATAATGACAAAATTACATGTCAGAAAAGTTTCTTGGGCAAAAGACCACACTCGACAATGTATGCTATCATAGGATACTTCTTAAAACTGACATATTCTACAAACCATACCATGAGTGGCAGTTTTTATCATGATTAATGATCACCGATCAGGTTGTCCATCAGGTCGATCGTCCATTAGTACATGGGGCAAATTCATACTGCTGTGGGTTGGGATGCCCTATTCCACTGAAGTACCGACCCAACTTAAAACTTGATCTTTTTCTTCATACTCTGACATAATGCCTTATTTATGGAATCACGGCTCTTTGAACGAAATGATGGATTATGATGATATGAATAAAAAAAATTAATTTTATGATAGGATGGATGAGCGATGATACTGCTGCGTCTGCCTGATATAGATAAGACGGCAAGACAAAAAAGACAATTGTGTAAAAAGATGTTATGCTATAATGTACATTCTACATCTAGCACTTGATACACAAGTATATTTTTTATAAGTGCACCTCATTCATAAAAGATGAGTCAAAACAATAAAGTGCACAGGTGGTGGTGATATGATGTTGATTTTCGGCGAATCGTAGTGTTATCGGTCGTATTATTGTCTCGTTCCTTTTCCCGTTACATCGTCCTTCACCTTTATCGCAAATCCCGTTACATTTTTAGTAATCCCTTTTTACTAAAATCGTCCTTATTTTATAAAACGCACAATTCGCACAGATGGGTCCATTAAGGTGTTGGAACGATTTTCACTGGAACATGGCCGTACACTGGTTGAAGCACGTTAGCACGGCTCTCTCGGATATATTACCAATCTAATACTCTGTTTTTATCAAAACTTTATATTTCGAATATGCTAAAATGCAAAACGCTCCCGTATATTATATTTATATCGCATTGTGCGACAGTATCCACAACCTCGTGTGTGACGACAAATAAATTAGCCATTCAAGCAGAAGTATTTCCAAGTTTCGTGGAGAATTTTGAATCCCAAATGGTGATTCTGACAAATATAAAAGATGATGAGGGAAAGTGATGATGGGAATATTAGTAGCAGTAGCGGAGGGGGGAGCAGCGGAAGTGGTCCGCTGCCATCAGGATCTTCCAAGAACAATACGGCCTTAATTCATCGCCACGTAAATGCGAGCAGTTCTAGTAATCACGCCAGTAATTCCAAAGCTGGTCCAGTGAGTTTCCAAACGACGTTGAATGAAATAGACGACCACGTCGTGGCGGAGAGCCCTACGATTATGGGAAGTGCTGGAGACTATATTGCGAGTAATAATATTGCTGGGAATGGAAGTGGTAGCATAAATAGTAATGAAGAGGATCACTTGTTCATTGGTGGGGGATGCACCCCTGGGAGTAGTAGTAGTGGAAGTAGTCATGTGGGAGCTCAGAATGGTGCTATCAGTGGAGGCGAATCCAGCAGGACTTCTGTTAGTAATTCTGTTAGTAAATCTACGTTCCGCCTAGTTTTAGGAATTATAGTTTTAATTATTGTGGACCTTATATGGGTTGCGTCATCCGAGGTCTCGTTTACTCTATTCCACGAAGAAAAATTTGACAAGCCGTTTTTCAGGTGGGGTAAACGCAATTATTGACAGCCTTTGATGAGGCGAATTGCAAGAAGGAATAGAAGAGTTCTGGTATTTCCAATTCGACGTCCTCTTGCACTCGTCTCGTCAAGCAAGTCATTTTGAAGAATGTCAAACGAAAGTTTCGTTACAGTAACCGAGTCGTTTTCTTTTTCAGTACGTACGTGAAAACATCAATGTTTCTTATCTTCCTCTTTGGATATCTATTCTGGACTCCGTGGTATGAGCAGTGTCAGAAGAATGAGGGTTATGCGTACACGTTACTTGCAGCTGAAGCCAACAGCATTGCCAATCTCTCGTGTAATACCGACGACTCTGTGGACGATACTGCGAGTGACGTTGTATTGGTAAAAGCATTTTTGTATAATTACAAATAATGACAATTAGCAAAGACAAAATATGATTTGTTGGAATTCATTTGAAATGTTATGTAGAGTCCGCCAGCTTTTGTTCCTATAAACTACGACACGGCTGGTTCCGGAAATGAGAGTGATGACTCTGTGCAGCGATCAGTGAGATTTAGTAAACTTGCTGAGGTTCGTCACCTCTCTGACCATGAGGCAGCAGAGGCCTTTTACGCTCGCCTTTCCTACCAAGCTTCCCTTCAGGCTGAGCAGTTGGCATATCGGCTTGCTAATAGACTATCGCCTAGTCAAACGGCTCACCTGGCGGTCACGTTTTGCCTTATGGTACTTCCATTTGAAATTCAACGCCTATAGACAAGGAAATATTTTGAAAATTTGTCACTTTTCAGTTTGGCACAAACTAAACTAATTTTAATTGTAATTACAGTGGTTTCTAGCTAATTATCTCTACCAGTTGGCAGTATCTCAAACACAAGTAGCAATTGTAAACGTCCTCTCATCTAGTTCGAGTCTCTTTACGGTCGGTTTGGCGGCTGTGTTTCCAGCTGTGGCTTCTGACAAATTTTCCATCTCGAAATTACTGTCTGTTCTAGTCAGCATTCTCGGAGTCGTAAGACTTTTGCCATTCCTGGATTTTTATCATTCATATTTTTGTCAGTACTGTGATTCATGGTATCAAAATGCATATTGTTGTAGGCCGTGGTTAGTTTCTCCGATTTCAAGTCCTCTACTGAGACTACCTTTCTTCCACTGGGTGCCATATATGCCCTTGTTAGTGCATTTTTCTATGCTGCCTACTTGGTGTTTCTCAGGTATGACGATAGGTCCTTACCATACTCATGCATTAAGAGAATTCAATTAAAAATCATTTTTCTGATTTTAATGCATTTTAAAATTTTCTACTCTTCAGGAAAAAAGTAGAACATGAGGACAAGTTGGATATTCCATTATTCTTTGGTAAGTTGTGTATTCTAACTCTCACTCCAACCCCAACCCACGATTGTCACATATACTATTTTCGGATTTAAAATAAAATGTTGTTCTTGGTGTAGGGTTTGTTGGTCTATTCAACCTGCTTCTCCTCTGGCCACTCTTTTTCGTTTTCAATTACACGGGAATAGAAACTTTCGACTGGCCAAGCAAGCGCCAGTGGGTGTTTTTGGTCATTAACGGAATAATTGGAACAGTATTTTCCGAAGTTCTTTGGTTATGGTAAGCTTCTTTATTCCAAGTCTACTGGTATTAATACTTACTTACCATAAATACATTTTCACGCGTGTAAACATTTTCAGGGGCTGCTTTCTAACTACTTCCTTAATCGCCACCTTATCCATCAGTCTAACGATCCCACTGTCCATGGTGGCTGATGTGATCATCAAAAAGGTGCCATATACCTGGCTATTCTACATGGGGACAATTCCGATGCTGCTCTCCTTCTTCGCTGTAACTATATTCACTCATTACGAAAATTGGGATCCTGTCGCGGCCTTTTGGAAGCGCGTTTTTAGGCGGTGCTGGCCAAGAGCTAGGTCAACCAGGTACCAAAGGCATGTGCACAATTTAATTTTTTTCTACAATAAAACTCCATTTGGAATGAGCTGATGAGCGTTTCAAATAACGGTACGGACTAACGGGTTCCTTTTCCATTTCCCCTACCCTTGGCTTTTGTAGAGTCCTAGTCAACGACATGATGGGTCACAACGAGCAGCAGGAGAGATTGCTAGAGGACGATAGCCCTGAAGAAGAGAGAGATGAAGAGTCGGGTTTTGGAAGGGAGACTTTACACGGATCCAACCAAGCCACTTTGGGATAACCACACTGTTTCGTTTTTACGGTTAAAACGTAATCACCAAAACACACACATTCACACCGAAACATTTTTCATACTGCAGCAGCTTCTTATTTTCTCACGACTTTAATTTCCATTTACAAAATAGCAGACTGATAAGAAATAGGCTTCGCCCAAGAATAATAGCATTTTATATTTTAAGACTTTTTTTGTTGTTGACGATGAGGCTACAAGGTGTATATATTCACATAAGAGTAGTGTTTAGTTTGAAAAAAAAAAACAATAAAGTTGGCGGTGGTGTCCAACATAATAAGGAGAAAGAAAAAATACAATAAATAATTTTAACTCTCGAGTGTAATCTGCATGGCCTTATTAAAACAGTGAGACGGGACTAAAATGACAGTGCAGGCTACTGTTTTAATGCTAACAGGTGTTCCTTTAGTTAAAAAGCATTTCTTGTGCGATCATGTTGTTAGTCAATAAAAAAATAATTTTTGTTTTTATTAAGTTTTACGACGCATAAAGTACTACACACGGCAGCACACACTGGAAAAATATCCATTTTAAATGTAACAAGTCCTCCATCCTAAAACTGCTTCAAGTTATTTTACTGAATAATTACTGTATAATTAATAATTATTTTTTAATAGTGTGATAATTGAACTGCATGATAATACGTTTAAGAAGTTAAGGAAGGACGCTAATACAATAATAAATAATAATAATATATTTTTTTGTTTTACCGACGACGTCACACTGTCACACACCTTTTTCTTGGTTTCGTGAACCGGAAGTTGTTTTTAGGTCAATATCGGACTTATTTATAGCCTGTGGTGGAAACACACATTATAGTCGAGTATAATACTGATTTTTAAACGCGCAGTGCTAGCTTCCAGTTCGAGGCAATAACATGTTAATACCAGAAAGAACATAATAAAGTTGGTTTATCATGTCAAGTACATTTTCCATTTATTTTCTGCCTTTCAATTGTTTGTCAACATTTTAGCACCACAGCATGTAGTATATCAAGCCCTTTATGTCAGGCCAGCATCCTGATGTGCGGCAGGTCCTTGAAAAATACCGAATCTGCCGCTTGTGTACAGAAACAAGAAACAACAAACAGTAATGCGTCGCTTTTTAATGGATTCTTTTGGGGATTCCGCGTTTGTACCATTCTTGAGCTATTTTAAGCCCGGCAGACAAGCATCCTTGATGACCCTCAATGGTAACATGCAGGAATTCAGAAAAGGGTTCGGTGGAAAGGGAAAGTTTTTGTGTATCAAAGGTCACCTGTCTCCTTCATAACTCATTTTCATTCATAAAGTTTTTCTGCCCATATCGTGTGATGATTGCAATGGGATAAAGGGATGGGCTTACCACCAAACGTAACGTGTGGTCTCAAGGTGAAAAGTGAAAACTTGATAAAATGTTAACTAACAGAGTGTCTTCCAGGATTTACAGATTCTCTGGTGTGACTTCGGAGGGTGCAGCAAAAAAGGTTTGTTGGGGGAAAACGTATAAATGATCGGAACTATTTGTTACTTCAAGTCAGTAATTCGACAAAGTTTGCCAAAGCTGGATAAACAGTGAAGCGATTCTCATTTTAATAGTTTTTGTGTTCCGCAAAGTGCTCCTACATCAAGATGATGCGTAATCTGATTTTGGTATGTAAAAGTCTCGCAGAGATATAGTGTCCCTTCAAAACTAAGTTTTTCTTTCAAGTTTAAAAATTTTCATTTTTTTTGTTATATTTATGATCATAGTTGACTGTGGCGGGTATCACGTTAGTGGACGCAGTTCCATTTGGAGATAAAGGAGGAGGTGCTCCCCCAGCACCGCCTTTCCTTCCCCACGGCTGGGGGCCCGACTTAGGATGGGGAATGGGACAGGGAATGGGATGGCAAGGATCTGACCGACCCGCATACGATATTAACCCCCACTTTGGATTTCGACAGTACTCTGAAATGCGCTACGAGCCATTGACAACTCCATTTACTTACAGCACCCAAATGTCAGGTCCTCCTGCGCCTCAACAATCACTTGCTCCCATTTTCAAAGGTGAAGGAGCACCGTACCCGAATCAAATGCCGGGACCAGTGTCAGTTGCGGGTCTGAGCCAAGGGCAGGCTTACGGTTATGGCGGCAATACTATTTTCGATGACGGATATCTAACCTAGTGATATTTTCCAATTATTTTTAAGTGTAAGTTATTAAAAGCTCTTAAAATTCATGCAAACCGTTTATTGTCATTACTGCGTATTTTGTGGACTCATTGTCTAATTGTCTATTTGCACCACATTTTTAGACTCTATAGTGGACAATGACAGCTCATCGTTGGGGTGTAGCTTCGGGGCGTCTTGAGAATCTCTACAAATCAGTATGAAAACCTCACATTGACAACTTTCTACTTTTAAAATTACTTTGTTCTTCGTTTGTTGTGTCTCTGGTGCAGTTTTAATCTTATTATGTAAATTAAGTTAAATGCTAATAAATTATTTTAATTTGTACATCTTTTGCTGTCTCGATAATCCTTTACTCATCAGCAATTATTATATGCTATGCCTAAACTGGATAAGTGGAGCCCATCTGCATAATAATGCCGATAGTTATTTTAATTGGAAAAATTACACTTAACAACTTCCAATACATGGAAGTATGAGGTTTCACCGGGTATAAAAACAAGCATTTGGTCTAGTTGCAAATCATATTCGAGCTTTTGTGTTATTCACTCCACCACAACTTTATACATTCTGAACAGTTTTGCTTTGTAGCAAACACAAAAATTTTCATCATGAAGTCCGTGGTAAGAAACGAAAAATTTAAAAAGATCTTTTTTCACGTAGTTCTTCCTAATTGACTGATTCACGGAAATTTATTTATTTCTAGTTTTACTACATCATGGTTATCGCCGTCTTGGTGGCCGTCGCTGCCCCCTGGGTCTCCGCGGAGCAAGAGGAGCCTGACAGCCTTCTCTCCCATCTTGAGGGAGCTGCTGACAGCAAGCCTTTCAATCTCCAGGGTGCCAACAGCCAGCGTCGTGCTCACGGAATCTACTTCAACGGACGTTAAACCGCGTCTCCTCCTCCGAACAGCCATCCTCGGAATTACGACCTAGTGTGCCTTTCTGAATCCTTCTCTCTTGTTTCTTCCTATAGAGTGTCTTATATAGCGTATTTAGTTGATTCATACTTCTTTTTGGGTTTGTTAGTATCATGGTGTAATAAATCGTAGTGTTTCTTTACAAAAATAAAAAATGAATAAAAACCCTGTTTGCAAACAGTAGTCAGCAGTTTGCGTTGTAAATGATTTTTTTTATTTCAAGTGAATCGATTCTTTCCTCGGATATTTTTATTTACAAAATTTGGAATATTAACGTGTTGTGGTTTACAAAAATTTCCAAGTACGGTATGACTTACGTAAAAAATAAAAACAAATGCATTATATACCCCTTTATCACGTCAACGTCTCAAAACGACTAAAAAAACATGGCAAACCCCTTTAACAATACTGCGGTCACCTCCTTCTCAAAACTTCAGTGAGTAACCCGTGATGAAGCGTAATGGGTCTAGTTTTGGTAAACTTTCCTTTTATTTTCTGGTGCCCTCCATATTTCTCCGTTTTCGCGTATTCCGGAAGGAAGCCAACGTTTTTAACGACTTTCAAAATGGCGTCGGATATTCCTTCAGGTACTTCTGGGAGAAGAGGGGCCGGTCTATACTCTTTCCAGTTTGGAGGTTTTCTGGCGGGGACGCGCTTGCGGGGTGGGGGACGCCTCCTCCTTTTCTTTTTTCGCCAGCCAAGCACTTTGGTAATTGAAAGGGATTTTTCTTTTGGATCATCCTCAAGCTCCTCATCAGTTATTCTTGCTGCATCCGCTCCTGCATTGTTGCTGCTTTCTTTGGTCAATCCAATAACGCCGTCTTCGTAGTCTCCTTCATCATCCTCTAATGGCACTGGTTCAGTGGTACCTTCACCCTCGACCTCTTCCACAGCATCGGGATCATCAGACGCCATGACAGCTTCGCCATGACTCATCTCGCCAGAAGACATCTGGGCATGAGATATGCTTGCCACCTGCGGAATTTGATGATAGTCTTCTTCCTCGCCATCGTCCTCTTCGTCTTCCTCATCCTCCTCATCTTCTTCCTCGTTATCGTCGTCATCGTCCGCTTCATCTTCATCATCATCATCGTGCCGATAATCTTCTTGTCCCTCACCTTCAGCGTCATCAGAGCTAAAGGCACCTCCAAATGGTTCTCCTAAATACATGACAAATTCCGGATTGGACTCATCTCCCTGTGGCTTCATTGGTTTTGGCATCTTTTGCTTTGGCCGGGGTTGCATTGGTTTGGGCTTCATTGCATTCATCATAGTTTGCATCATGGACGGAGGTGGCGTTGGCTTTTTCATTTTTTTGGGTGGTTTAGGTCCTTTCATTTTTGGTGGCTTTGGTCCTTTCATTTTGGGCTTCTTCGGTTTCATCATCATCATTGGTGGTGAAGGAGGTGATGGCATCATCATTGGCGGCATTTTAGGGGGAGACTCTTGAATTTTGGTAATTTTAATTTGTGGTCTCTGAATTTGAATGTAGTTCAACGGGTTGAGCTTGGAGAGCTTATCCGCAATTACCGACAGTTTGTCGGGTTTCCCCATCTGCTGGTAATGATACTGCTGGGAAAATTGTGGTTCTCTCTTTTTCATAGGTTGCATCATCATCATCCCTCCTGGTGGTGGTGCCATATGGCATTGGCTTCATTTTCATGGGTTTCATTTTCATCGGTTTCGGTTTCTTCGCCTTTGGTTTCTGCGTGGGCTTGGGCTGCTTGGCTTTCGCCTTTGGCGGCTTACCCATCATGGGCTTGGGTTTCGGCTGCTTCGCCTTTTGCTTGGGTTTGGGGGTGGGCATCATTTGCATGGGCACCAACTGGGGCACCATCTGCGGCTGCTTCTGGTCAAAGTGTACTATCTCCCCCTCCCCCGAGTCGTAGTAATACGCGGTCGGGGCCGCATCATAAGCGAAAGGGTAATACGAATACTCTGGAATTTCATCATTCATCTCTGCCCCACCTAATTGGGCCGTGTCATCCTCACTTTCCTCCCCCTGCCAAAAACTGAACGGGTTGAAATTAAAGTTGTCCAAAATGCCCCGCTTGTCTGAGTCATCCTCACTGGTGCTGCTGCCACTGCCGCTGCTGCCACCGCTCCCACTTGCTTTTCCACTGCCCTTATCAGCCGTATCACCACCACTGGACCGAATCTGTTGCGAAGATCTTGACTGAAACTCTGTGGATGACAGTGACCCCTGTCCCGGCTCATCATCCTCATCCTCTTCCTCCTCCTCCTCAAAACTCTGCTCAAGATCACTCAACCCCATCCATCTCGCTTTCACCTCGGGGTCATCAATATCCAAAATTAATGGTGCAGTGTACTGCTGTGTTTCTTCACCCTCTTCACTGCTCCCACCCATCGTTTCATCCTCGCCGGACTCAACCGCAGAGTAGTGCGCAGGTAAAACCGATTTCTGATGCTGACTAAACAGCGTAGCAACATGATCGCTGGCTGAAGACGCAGAAGAATGTGGTTGTGGAGAGGTATAACCGGCCAACATGCCAAAATCTCGGAAGAGATACGGTCTAGCAAGACTCACACCACCGGAACAACTTATCAGCGGTGCTTGCATACCAATCATCACGGTAATTACAAACACTAAAACAGGAAAACGGGGATGATGACGACGATCGTCGGTTGTTGGTAGGATTTTCATTCCACTCTGCTTAAATCCCTTCAAAGGAAGGAAGCAAGAAAAATAAAAAGAATAAAAGAAAAAAAACGAATTAAATTAACAATGATACCCACAAAATTATCAAAAAACACTCACATTTTTTTACATACATGTATATAGAGACACGTTCATCGAGGCTAATATCCTGTCTGCAATAATTACTACATAGTTTAATTACCTTTATCATTATTAATGGTAACGTTCCCATTGTCGATCCACCGTCGTAGGTGTGTGCCTGTGTAAGGGGGGTAAATTTACAACCAAGAGAGATTAAAATCTCTCTGTGCTTCTCTCTTAATCACTCTTTCGCTGTCTCTATTGTTTTTTTCCCGATTGTATGCAGAAATACTGGAAATACTAGATTGTTAGTTATGGACCGTTTGATTTATCTTGAAAAAAAAATGGTGTTCTTCTTCCGTCACATCACTATAAACACTCAAAACAGCAACTAGGAGAGGAATCACCAGAAAAAAAAACGTGGAATGCAATAATACTGTGTTATTAACACGGAATTCGGTTTTTTCTCGTATTAAATGCTCTTAAAGAGCAATTTCATTGTAAACTATTGATGACGACGAGAGAACAAGTGCTTTGTCCTCTCTCGCCTGTTTGTAAGACGGGAAAGATTTGAAAAGGAGATATACGGAAAAGTGTATAGGACTTTGGTAGGGATCATCACATCAGCAGCAGCAGCATCGCCGCGATAATTCCTTTGGTGCCATGCGCAGTAGTCATCGTTGGATTTTTATTATTGTCTTAATGTTAGTCCTCTGCGCCAGTAACAGGTACCATATCATTAGGGTTTCAAGTCATATTTTCTCGTATTTTGCATACATATGTGGGCAAGCAGGGTTTTGGCCCAGAGACAAAAGGAAAAAAATATGGATTGAATACTGCACTCTCTGCTGATCATGTTTGTAGGGGTAGCAGAGTGACGATGATGACGATTGCGATGAGGGAGGGAGGGTGAGAAGAAGAAGCATCAACAACGGTACATTTTTTTTCTGCAAGTTTGGTGCCTGGGATCATCAACTTTACTGTTGTTTTGTGTGTGCAACATCAAATCATGATCATGATCATCATCATCGTGCTGAAAAAGGGTATGGCAAATAAATAGGCACACACCAACAATTGCCAGGTAATAATAATGACCAAATTACATAACCACGTAACTTCCTCAATTTTGTTGGCTACTTTTCTCCCCCTGTCCATTTGGTGACTCATTGAAAAAGGTCAGGGCAAAGTACGCACACAAACAAATACACACGGGCTGTTGTTTCATTTCTCAATTTGCAGTTTCAGTAGGCTCTTCTAATAGATTGGATTTTACTGAAAGCAGAAAAAAAGTTTTAATGTTGATTTGTTTAAGGTTTTATGTGTGATTGAAACGATGATGATGATGATGATGATGGTTGTACATTAAAACTCGAGCATGTGAGTGGAATAAGTAATCAAGATGAAAGGGGAGGAGGACGAGCTACAGAGGAGTACATCATCATCATCATCGCTGCAAATGCAAAATGAATGTTTTTTTGAGCAGAAACAGGCTGCGTTGTTGGAGACGAACCGGTAGACAGGTAGTGTGCTACACCACGGAGGAAACATGTGNTCATCATCATCGCTGCAAATGCAAAATGAATGTTTTTTTGAGCAGAAACAGGCTGCGTTGTTGGAGACGAACCGGTAGACAGGTAGTGTGCTACACCACGGAGGAAACATGTGTGTGCTTTTGTAGATGGGATACGGGATTAGCCATTAGACTACCTCCTTCTCCTTCCTTTACCTTTTCCCTGCAAAAAAAACAAAGAAATGTTTTTGGTTTGAGGCAAAACGAGTCTCATCTTTTATCCGAGGTGGTGAATGCACTCTCGTGTACACATTACACATACACACTCACAATTATTGTGTTTCGTTTAGCTACCTACCCATTTCATTTTATATATTTTTATTCTGGAATTTATTCATCTCTCCTCTCTCTCTGCCTCT
Source organism: Callyntrura sp. NNG-2020 (assembly GCA_027744055.1). NCBI lineage: Eukaryota > Metazoa > Arthropoda > Collembola > Entomobryomorpha > Paronellidae > Callyntrura > Callyntrura sp. NNG-2020. Next base: position 25,030 of record JAHZNE010005435.1, read on the forward strand.
CTCTCTCTCATGTTTTATGCAAAAATTGTGTTTTCGTTTGAAACTGATCAAGTTTGTAGAGGGAAGAGGAAATTAATGCGGGATAACTTATACTTATAGGTATACTTTTACCTGATCATCATTATTCGACCTGCGCTTTTTCGTTGTTGGGAATTTGAATGCATAAATAAATAAGAAACACCGATAATTTTCGTGCAGGCTGCTGCTGCCTATTTATCAGCATTGTTCCTTTTGGACAAAATACAAGATGTACAATTGATTATGCAAAGGAAGGTTCTTCTTCTTCTTCTTCCCTTTTCCTAATGACCACGGGAGCGTGATGGGGTACTTGGTGAAGATGATGATGCCCACATCATCCAATAAAAAATACAAATCCCTGTTATATGAACCGAGAAAGTGGAGAAAAAGCCATTTTTTATATTCAAAACGAATATTCAAAAAAACCGGATTTTTTTCTTGAATGATGAATACATCTCTTTCTGGGTAGCTTTGCCTCATACGCTTTTTGTATGAAAAGTTCAATTTACCGACAACGCGCAGGTACTTTTGCCAGAGTCAGAGAGGGAGCCAATAAGTCATGCCTTTTTTGGTGTCTACGACCTCACAATAACAACTCGGGTATCTTGGCAGATGCTCTCTCGCTCTCTCTCTCTCTCAAGGCACCTACTACGACATAGAAAAGTGGTACAGAGATAACCCAACGCGAAGAAAAAAAACCGGATTTTTTCCTAATCTTTGCCAACAGCAGCCGTCCTCCGTACAGTGTGATGATGCGGCCTGTCACTCGAATTAAATATATGCGACTTTTGCTCTCCCCTCCCGGCAATACCAATGACGAGGATGCTATGCGGAAATCAAGAGTGACATTTTGCCTGAAACAACACCGGCTGGTTTTCGGGGATGCTCCTCTGTTTTTGTTATTGTGATTATTGTGAATGAACGAGTGTGTGTGTGGGTATTAATGTCAACGCGTAAGAAACCCGTTTTTTTCATGCAACCGAACAAAATAACAGGAGCAGCAGCAACAAGAGCACACACACACACACTAGAAACTTATTTTTGAGCAAAAACTGTTATGGTTTGTCTTTTACTGACTTTATATAAAAAACGAACATATTTGTTGGTATCAATTCAAATTGCATATAGTAAATAGTCAAAAAAACAATCTTTCTCTGACTACCTTCTGCATTATTTTTTGGTAAGGTACACGCTAGCACACGATACATAAAAAGTACACACGAAATAAATACAGTAACAATACTTCATGGACAATGACATCTTTGTATACACGTTTATAAAAATTAGTTTAAATAAATGCAATAAATAACGTGTTCATTATATGTACCGTGGGTGTGCCTCCACACTCTCTTATATATGTGTAACTCGACAATTATTTTATCAGTACATTTTTTGTTACTTTGCCGTATAGAATTGGATGATGAACATTTCAAAGATTTTTTTTGTTGTGTCTATTAAAGTTAATACCCCTTTTAAAGCACACACGAGTTGATTAAGCTCGTGGTAAGTTGAGCTGCACTTGACCTGGATATAAAAAAATTGCATTCCTTTTTTAAATTTTTTCTTTTGCTGGTTTTTGAGATCGAGATCCCATTGTAAAGTCTCAACTTGATGTTGTTTGGATTGATTATTATTTAATTAAATGCTAAGTCGCTAGTGTCCCCAGCCCCAGCCTTTGTGTTGATGGTGAACATGATGTTGGGGATGCTTGACAACGTGCAGAGGTTTACCGTCGGGGAAGTGGGGTTGTTGGTAGTGAATGTGGTGGATCTTGGGCTTTTTCCAGCCCCAGCCGTGACCACCACCGCCGCCTCCATAGCCGCCACCACCACCTCCGTAAACCACCTCCTCCACCGTGACCCCAGCCCCAGCCGTGACCTCCGTGACCTCCATGTCCTCCATGACCATGGTGATGTACGTGGTGACCTCCGTGATGGCCGCCGCCGTGTCCACCTCCTCCGTGTCCACCCCAGCCCCAGCCGACGTGTTTAACTACGGGACCCCAGTAATACCAGAAACCTCCCTTCTTCTTGCCTGAAAATATATGAATATAAAACCGTTATTATGACATATTGAAACACCTGTTGTATCACGATGCTTCTTTCATAGTAATAATGCTTACCCTTCTTCTTCTTTCCCTTCTTCTTCTTGCCCTTTCCCCCACGACCTCCTCCTGTCTTCTTCTTGCCACCTCCATATCCACCACCTCCTCCCAAACCTTGACGGAAATCTCTTTCATAGTAAGGTTCATCAATTTCTGCCAAGTAAATATTGCTGCGTCCGAGTTCGCCGCTTCCAGCGTCAGTCACTAAGGTGTACGGGCTGACAAGGGACAGAGACTGATCCTCGCTGTCATCTTCGTACGACGCCGATCCATAATTGTCTAATGCAATATAATACTGAGCGTCTACGGCGATGTAGACCGCTGCTAGCAGCAGCAGCGCCTGTTAATTAACAATTCCAACATTTTACAATTTATCACCAACTTTTTTCACTTTGTGCCTTTCCTTGCACCACCACCACCACCACACTTTTTTCCACACTTCACAGCACACAATCGTTATCAGATTCCCAAGAAAATTTACACTCCAAAAAAACTCAATTATAGCCCAATTTCCGAAAAAAAAGTAATTGTAAATAAAAAAACTTACCAAAGAAACCCTCATTGCTAGTGGGCTCCTATATACTCGTATATAGACCCAAAATATAAATAACGTTTACAAAGTTTACTCCTCCAACGATCACTTAACTACTATTATTTTACCTCTCCGGATTAATAAAGGAACAACTTTCGATTTCGCCTCTCCTTTATATAAGCAATCGTCAGAGGGTAAAAGGAAAATTCGCCTCTTGCATACAGATCCGGTCACCGGTGTATCACGTCCATGTATATTTCCTCGTAAAGGGAAAGACGTTATCTCTCTCACCCCCTTGCATATACACGACACGTACATACTCTATCTTCTCTCTGTGTGTGTCTTTGTTCACATTTTTACGAATCTTCCAGTAAGACGCGGATTCAACACACAACAAGCATGCTTGCCTTCCTGATAACGTTATACCTCTTCAAAATGGTCAAGTTCGTCTAGGCATTTAGTATCGCATTATCTTAACCACGTAGTAACATCCTATTACCAGTAAAATAGTAATCAGTTTTATTAGCGGATTGAGGAGAGAAATGTAGGAAAACCTGCTCATTGCGTTTTTAGCCGTTTTC
>JAHZNE010005436.1:0-17799 GCA_027744055.1 Callyntrura sp. NNG-2020
TAACTTAGGTAACAATCAAAACAGTCAAGTACGAGTGCGATTACTTCGGTACTACCACAGTCCAGTTAGTTGCTTTAAAGCTTTGGATTGGCTTTATCTGACTCTGACCTTGGTCCTGCTCTCGACTCGAGATTGGTGGTCGTATGGTTGGTTTTGCTACAATAAATAGAAGTATATAATTTGTAACCACAGGCAACAGGAACCATGAATAAAATCACTTGGACCTTTTCCATCCAACAATCCTCCAAGGTTGAAGGTCAGTTAGGTCAACAAAATACCAATTACAACTCACATTCTGCATTTTCCTGCTGACTTAATTACTACTAGGCAACTGGCAACTTCTTCACTTCTTACCTGGTCAGTTGATGAGTTGTCAAAATAATAATTATCCAGTGCCTAAAATCCTTGGAAACGTCGTCTGTAATGAAACTCCAATTTCCGCGTAGGCCCTGATTAACGGAATTTGATTCCTGTTTTAAAGAAACTAACAACAAGTGGCAAGCAACATTTAATTTTTAATTATTACTGTTGCCTGGTAAGTGTGTGGTAATCCCCAATCATCCAGTTAAATACACCCGCCCTAGACGTTTTGGCTGTTTTTTTTCTGTTGTATCTGTATCAAGCAAAATGTTACTTTGCTTTCTGTTGCATTTGTCCAAGTTTTCGTGTACTACTATCCATCCAATACATGCATACGCTCTCTAGCAAAAACATCTTTTCTTTGACGTCACATAACTTGGAACATCGAAGTAGGAACGCTAGTACATGAGCCTATGTATTTTTGAAATTATGTGCTGCGGGGTTATTGCGTTTGAGGGGGGACGACGATGTTCCAAGTTATGTGACGTTTTTCTTTGACCCACAACAACACAACAACAAAACACATTCATACACATAGTGTATACACATAGGGGGTCGTGTATCATATACGTTACCCTTCATTCGTCCTTCCTATGACAACACTTATCACACTACAATATATCGAAGGTGTTCAAATCGGGTAATTTGTATTTGTCTCCTACAAAGTATACCGCACTACCTGAATGCACCCATACACTAACTGAACGACTAAACACAGAGAGAATGCAAGTCTACTCACCAAATTAGAAAATTTCCCTTCTTTTAAAATTCACTAGCCGCCGTCATAAGAACACTCGATGGCTCTTTGTAGGGTGCATACAGTTGGCTTTGTTTAGTCTGCCTTCCTTTGAGGGAGACGGGGCACCTTGACCTGCTTGTGGGTGGATTGTTTTTAGTTAAACGTCAGCTGTGTCTGTGTACCTTTGAGACGACACGAGGTATGTGTTGTTAATGTGTTTGCTGGTTGTGATGGGAGACAAATTGATATGACAACAGGCAACAGACAGAAGAGGTTGATGCTATAGAAACAATTAACTTTTGATCCAATTTAACTTCAATAGTTACCGTATTTTACTAGTTATTTTTTTGTACCGGATCTCAAAAAAATGACCGATTCCACCAAGTGTTTATTTTGTACCGATGTTATCTTCCCGTACACTGTTGCTAATCAATCAAGGGAGAGATCACTGATAATAACCGACAAGAATGGGAGTGCTCCCGTCCCCACATTTTCCAAACTTTGTGAGTGTCTCCAATTAAACAACAGGGAGGAACGGGACGCCACTTTGAATGGGAGAAGGATATTATTTGAGAAGTTGGATTGTTACTATGGCAATGGAGAGGTGGAGGTTTCGAGTGCCACTGGTTGTGACAGTTTTCTTTGTTTGTCCTGCTTCGAAAGGGTGGACCATTTGTCCAAGTTGCATGTGCAGTTAAAGGAGATTCAGCGAAAAATTCGGGATACTACGAAGGGTATCGAGGTTTTGTTGGGGAAGCAGTACAAAAATGAACGTCGGAGTCGACGGGAAAATGATAAAGAATTTTTGGAGGTTTGGCACGAGTTTCGCAATTATATTAAGCTACAACGCGCTGGCAGCAGAGGTAAGATATTGGTATATTAATAATAAAACGTTATGCATCCTTTCGACAAACTACAAATTTTGGATGTGATAGTCAAGCGGACGTTCTTTTGTGTTTTACACTCTAGCCGATAGACAAAATAATGAAGAAATTGTAAATTTTGGATGTGATAGTCAAGCGGACGTTCTTTTGTGTTTTACACTCTAGCCGATAGACAAAATAATGAAGCAATTGTGTGGGTTGACAAGAAGAAAGGAAAGGAAAAGAAGGCGACGGCTGGGGTTATTCAGCAAGAGTCGTATAAGAGAAGAAAGTTTGAAGATGATTCGATTGTAGAACACATCGTAGTGAAGCCTGAAATTGATATCAATAGTGGGTATTACTTTGAAGATGAAGATGACATGGACACGATGGATCCCCTTGCAGTCGAGGAAAGTTTGGAAGAAAGTCCCCTTGAGCTTGAAGTGGAAAGGGATATAAAAATTACAAAGATTCAGGGAAATCACATAGTTTCAAATTCTAAACGATACCCGGCTTTAGGGAACCATGGGTCAACTTTCACCTTCAAGGAGCAAGATGGAATTGGGAAATACGAGGAGATAGGAGATTTGTCAAATAGGTTTGCGGAAAGCAGTCATACTTCTCCATTTTAGCTAAATATACATTTTCTTGCATTAATAGTAATAGCTATTTTATTTTTTTGGTGGACATTTTAGTATAGATATTGACTGGCAAGATGTCTTATCAACCTCTGACGGTCAAACAACGTCGCTTATAAATACACCAACAATCCATACAGATTCCTCTTCAAAGAAACTGGCATGTCCGCACTGTCCTCCGAACGCGAAGATCCGTTTTAAAAGCAAAGAGGAGATAGGAGATTTGTCAAATAGGTTTGCGGAAAGCAGTCATAATTCTCCATTTTAGCTACATATTTTTTTCTTGCATTAATAGTAATAGCTATTTTAATTTTTTGGTGGACATTCTAGTATAGATATTGACTGGCAAGATGTCTTATCAACCTCTGACAGTCAAACAACGCCGCTTCTAAATACACCAACAATTCATACAGATTCCTCTTCAAAGAAACTGGCATGTCCGCACTGTCCTCCGAACGCGAAGATCCGTTTTAAAAGCAAAGTTTCGTTGAGGAACCACATTAAAATGAAGCACACCAGTGACGACGAGAAAAATATTCGCTGTGAAGAATGCGGTGCAGGTAATAAAAAAGGATTTTCTTACAAATAATATTTCCAAGTAGCCCTGCTCTCAGTTTTCAAAAAAAATTAATGCATTTACGTCTATAATTGAATTTTTAGGGTTCATGAGTAACGCAATTTTACAACGTCATCTGATGAAGGTGCACCGACAGGCCCGTTTGGAATGTCCCTACTTCCAATGCGGCAAGACTTTCATGACGAAGCACTTTCTCACCGAACATGTGGAGTTGCATCAGTTAGCCGGAGGGGGACCCGCGGTACTAAAATGTAATCTCTGCGATAAAGAATTTAGTTCGAGATATTGTCTTCGAACACACATTCAAACACAGCACGAAGCAACTAACCCAGCGCAATGTACTGATTGTGGGAAAACGATGAAAAATCTTTGGTGCCTTCGTTCCCATCGTTCGAGTGGCTGTGGTAACCGAGAAATTAAATGCGAATTTTGCGGCCTGGTTTTTAGAACTGATTCGCTTTTGGTAAATCACAAGCAATCAGCTCATCCTTGCAGCAATGTAGTATTATGACGTAAGTATAAAATTAGGAAGATGAAGATTCAGTCAGTGTCAGAGTCTGTGTCAATTTAAATGTTTTTTCTTCAGAAATGAATATAAAAATCAAAACTTGCCTATCATTGCTGTGTTTGTTACCATACACGTATTTATTTTCTGTTTTAAATCGTTTTTGTGATAATTTATTGGCACAGACTTCAGTCTATAGACATATATACTTGAAATGTGTATTTGGATTGGCGCGTATAACTTAAAACAATCAGCAACCAGCAACTTAATTACTAATTTTGTTAATATCTGAAAAATGTGCATTTTAATTTGCCTATACAAGAGGATAGCTAAAAATTGCTTTTTGTAAATATTGAAGATATAAGACGTAACAAAATATGTATATATTTACTGCAGAGTAGTCATTTCATATTTACACGGGTCTAGGATTGCGAATGTTATAAATTTCGATTATTATGACAATGAAAAGTGTAATAGTACAAAATTTGTGTACACATTACAATGTGTATTTTGATTATTTACCATCGTCAATTTAACCTTAGCCTTTTAATCCAAACGGATGTCCGGGTGATGACATATTAGTTTTAATTAGTGAATACTGGAATTTTGGCGGCTATTTTTGAAATCAAGGTACTTATCCGAAACGGAAACAGCCGTGTGATAAACTATCACATTTAAGGATCTCCATTCCTATCATTACTTGTTCGTGTTAAAGCAATCAAAACCGTTTCAAATGATTTATGTAGCTTTTCCTTTCTGGGGGTATAACATAAGTACATGTTATGTGGAGTAGATTGTAAAATTGATTAGAACGTTATAAATAGAAGACATAGTAGTTCGATTAGTATCGTATATTATCGTCATGCATGTGTACGCTAGTTTTTGTAAGGCAGAGTTTTAATAATTATAATTACTGTAGAAAACGAACAATAGTGGAAAAGTGGTAAGTCTGACAATTTTCAAAGATGTACATATGTTAGCAATTATAAAGAAATAAAGTTTTTAAAGTGTACAATAAATAAATTTATCGCATTTGTGGCAATGTAACTTCAGCATGCTCTTTATATAAAGTTTTAAATAATGATAGAATTATCCTAAAAATGATATATACAGGTACGGGAGTACTTGAATGAATCCTTTACGCTGACAGTAGACAAAATTCTAACTAGCTGCAGTGCAGGTATTTGAGTATTAAATTTTCATTTTATTTTACAAAAGAAACACAAAAGGTAACAATAGTCGATGGTTCATCAAAATCAGAAATGAAAATGTAACACAACAATTACTGAATACTCTCTCCTCAGAAATATTTAGGAGTGCACCGCTTTTTTATGGTTCGCCAAAAACGTGGCATTCTTAAAAAACTTACCATTGTCACACAGGTCGCAAGTCACCCTATTGGCAATTTTTTCCCGGCATAAGCGGCGATGGTAGCGTAGTGTTAAAAAATTCTTGGATGTATGTCCGCAATCCTCACACTGGATACGGTCAGCCTTTTCATGTTGAGTTTGGACGTGGAGTGCCATCGTGTATTTCGAAACAAACGTCATTTCACAAAGGTTACACTTGACCCTGTCTGTCATCCACTTGGGACGGGTGTCCTCGTGTTTGTGCACTTTAATTAGGTGCGTCTGCAACAGGATGTTACTAAAGAATCCTGAAACATTGAAAGAAATAATTTGTGTTTTTGCCAATCAATTAATACACACAGACAGGAAGGCTGGTATCTTTTTATTTAGTTTATTTACCTTTGCCACATTCACCGCAACGAATGTTTTTGTCTTCATCTCTGGTATGCTTTATTCTAATGTGATTTCTAAGGCAGTGCTTGTTTTTGAAGGGTCGCGAGTTCGGGGGACATTGGGGACACGTCACCTTGTTGCCGCTACGGTGTGTTATTAATATGGTGGTGGGTGTGCTGTTGTATACACGAGTGGTTCCTGGAGACTTGGAGATTTTCGACGGCCGCTTTTGCTTTTTCCTGTACATCATTAATTTTTATTACAGTTCGAAATGAAAAAAATGCTAATGAATATTTCAATTTAATCAGAGAGGTCATTCATGTAATATGTCACGATATTTTCAGAATTCCCCCATTCCGTATATGAAAAACCACGACGTTAACCAATGCAGGACACTTCGTACGCTGGTGCTCGCCATCAACGCTCACTGGTGACAAGAGTGACGTAATATCGGAATGACCCCTACTCTGAAATACCTTTTGGAATAGTGCTCGTTCCACTCCTCATCACTACTGTCACTGTCTGTTGAGCTTGCATGATATTCCTGATCATTAAGTGAAGTTCGTGTTTCCTCTTCTAACCAGATAACCTCAGGCTCCTCCGTACTTAAAGGATCCCTATCTTGGCCAATCTTTACATCTTCTCTTTCTAACTCCACCGGGATCTCCGCCACATCGTCATCCCGATCACCCACGAAGGTATCTTCCACGACACCAGTTGGATCGTTGCAGTCATAGTCGTCGTCATCCGGTACCACTATGAAGTGATCAATTACGTTTTCCGTTTCAGGAGCTCCTTTTTCAAAAAACAATACAGTAGCACATTTCATTTTTTACATGGATGATGACACAATCAACCTTCAACCTCATAAATGGTAACTTCTCTGAACGTTCAATAGTTAAAGTATCTGTGGTACCTAAGGAAGCTCGATGTTCCCTTAAAAAACTTTGAAATTCCTTCAAAATCTCCCAAAATTCTGTATCACTTTCCCACGTACCCCGTTCGCCTCTATCTTGTTCTTCCCGTCCCCCCGCCAACAGCTCTTCTAACCCCCTTGTCCCCTCCCGAATTTTCCGCTGAGTCTCCTTCACCTGCTCGTGCAGCTTGGCCAGCAGGTCGACTCTTTCAAAACAGGACAAACACAGAAAACTATTACAACCAGTGTCCCTCGAAACTTTCTCCCTCCCATTCCCACTGCCATAGTAACTGTTCAACTTTTCAAACAATATCCTCCTCCTCCCACTTGACGCTCCCTCCTCCCAGTTTAATTGGAGGGAATCACAGAGTGTTGAAAATGTAGGGACATTAACATTCCTGTCCGTTTCTTCTGGTCCTCCTGGGTAATGCAGCTTGTACGGGTAAATTATCTCCGCACAAAATAAACACTTCGTGAAATCCGCCATCTCCCCACCATTCAAAAGAAGGCAACAACTAACTAACTAACCTTGGCACACACTATCATACGAACTAATTAAATTTATAAAGTAGAAAAATGAAAAATTCAACGTCAGTTTCTTTCATCTTTCATCGTACTATTGTTGTACTGCACAGAGTCAAAGAGTGCCCATGTCGAATACAAACAAATGTGAATCCTTCCTCCTTGCCTGAGTGCAGCTGATGTTGGATATAAACAAAAGCAATGCATCAAAAAATGCACATACCCAAATGGCAAATATGCGAATGCTCTTCTCTTTTCTCATGTTCTCTCTTTCTTCACTGTCCGCTGTTGCGAACTGAAGATGTAAATCTTGCAAAGTGATAGACTTAATTCGAGTAAACTTACAAATATGTTGTTTGTTGTCGACTTTGTCACTGCAATATTGTATTTTTATTTTTCAAAATAAAAACAGTAATAGAATGTTAAATGATGCAGATGCAGAAATACGCGCGACTACTTGAATGAAACCTTTAATATACTTTATAAAAAAATAAAATGATATAACTAGATGTTTGTAGTATTTAATTTTCAATTTGTTTTACAAAAATAAACACAAAAGGTAACAACGGTCGATGATTCATCATCAAATTAACAATGGATATGTAACACAACAATTACTGAATACTCTCCTCAGAGAACGATTTAGGAATGCACCGCTCTTTTATGGTTCTCCAAAAAAGTGACATCCTTAAAAAACTGATCAGTGTCACACTGATCACATCTCACTCTCTTGGCCATTTTTTCCCGGCAAATACCGTGATGATGACGTAATGCTAAAGCATTCTTGTAAGTGCCTCCACAGCTCTCGCATTGGACAGGGTCAGTCTCTTCGTGTTGAGTTCGAATGTGATTTTTCAACGCGAGTGTGGAAGTGAGCAGCTTGTCGCAGTAATGACATTTCACTACGGCCGGACCCCCACCAGCTAACTCGTGGAGGAACAGGTGATCTTTGAAGTGTCCTTCACTGACGAACGTCTTGGAACAGTAGGTACAAATCATTCGGTTTAGATTGTGGACTTTCATCAAGTGTCTCCTCAACACGGCAGTACTCATGAATCCTGAAAATAAAATAAAAACAATATTTTTTCTGCAGTTACCCTCACTAGGTCATGTATAGGGTCACAGTCACGGTACTTGGGTGTTAGGTTGTATTTTTCTTTACCCGCGCCGCAATGGTCACAGCGAATATTTTTTTCTTCGTCGCTGGTATGCTTGGCTTTGATGTGATTCCTCAACGATAACTGACTTTTGAAACGCCGTAAGGAGGTCTCAGGACAGGAGGGACATACCAGTTTACCTCCTTCTGCGGACTCGTTTGTTGTTAAGGATGTGCTGGTTTGAGATGCCTTTTTCTTCCCGGGGGTCTTCTTGGGGGTAGATGACATTTTCTGTTTAGCTATTTTCTCCCTAAAATGATAACAATGAAATAACCTTATTTAAACAGGGGCAAGCGCAATTGACTTTTCAAGTGGTCTTTTCACGTACCGTTTCGAGCTGGTTGGTGCGTAGTACTCATCGTCGTCATCTTCTATATTGTCAAATTTGCTACTGGAAACGTATTCCATCTCATCGTCTTCACGAGCGTCAGCAGATGAGTCATAATCTGACTCCAAAGGATCCTTCAGTTTCTCAGTTTTCGTGGCCTGCTCCTTAGGATCATCTTTACTCCCGTCATCTGAGAGGAGGTCGCCGTCATCTGCGACGTCATCGGTGGCGTTGTCATAATCCTCATTATATTCATCGTCGTCTTCATCATCGGGTTCTACTATAAGGCGTTGGATTGTCACCTTTACTATTTTGGGACGCGTTCCTGATTCACCTATGGTATATAAAAATGTGAGTTATCATATGCCCTACTTCGAAAATGTGTGGCAATTGGCAATTATTGATCAAACCAGTTTTATGCATTACCTTCAGAGATGCGGTGTTCCCTCACAAATGTTCGAAATTTTTCCAAAACCTCCAAAAATTCTCTATCCCGCTCACCCCTGACTGCGACGTCATCGGTGGCGTTGTCATTATCCTCATTATATTCATCGTCGTCTTCATCATCGGGTTCTACTATAAGGCGTTGGATTGTCACCTTTACTATTTTGGGACGCGTTCCTGACCCACCTACGATATAAAAATGTGACTTACAACTTATCATGATATATGTCCTACTTGGAAAATGTGTGGCAATTATTGATCAAACCAGTTCTTTGCATTACCTTCAGAGATGCGGTGTTCCCTCACAAATGTTCGAAATTTTTCCAAAACCTCCAAAAATTCTCTATCCCGCTCACCCCTGTAGGGCGTTCCCAACAGTTCCCCCATTCCCGTTCTGCTCTCCCGTATCTTTTCCTCAATTTCCTTTAACTGCTCGTGTAATTTAAACAGATAGTCCACTCTTTCGAAACAGGACAAACACAGGAAAGTATTGCACCCCGTGACCCCTGATATTTCTTCCTCTTCATTTCCATAGTAACTGTCTAGCTTTTCCAATACCAACTTCCTCCCGGTGGTAGTAGTGGACGATCCTTCCTCCCTGTTTAGTTGGAGGCAATCGCAAAGGGTTGAAAATGTGGGGATATTACCACCCTTCTCGCTTATCTTTGATTTCTCTGCAAATTTTACCGTGTACGGGAAAATAGACTCCGTACAAAATAAACACTTGGTTGGAGTTAACCCTGTCATTTGTTAAAGGGTAATTTGAAATTCTATAAAACTCCTCAGCAACCGGTCACAAAGACAAAAGGTCAAAGGTTCTTTGGTTATTCTTTTTTCCACGTTTGTTGCATTGCATCTTAATTAACTTTTACAGAGCCTAGAGATATCCGACTAATCCGGCATTAACTATTAACACAAACAGAGATAGGGAATAGATCGAATCGAGTTCTCTACTCGCATGCATGCTTTTCGTTTGTTTACATCTGACGTCAGCTGCAAGTCACTACAGCTAGCTTTCTTCGGCTCTCGTGAAGTCGTGAAGTGAAGAAACGAGAGAGATACGCAAGAGGAATGGAATGACACAAAGGCTGCTTCAATATGCAATTGACATGTGGCAGTCAATAAGGATAGTTAATTATTTAACTAAATTGATTTCAATACTTTAATCATTCATTAGTTAGTGTGGTAAAGTGTGTAAAGGACATTTGGTAATTACCTTTTGGCTATTTGAAATGGTTAAGAAATGGCCGATTCCACGAAACATATGCATAGAAAGATTCGAGGGGCACCGGGTGCAATAGCTCTGTGTTTGCCTGTTTTGAAAGAGTCGACCTGCTGGCGAAGCTGCACGATCAGGTAAAGGAAGAAAAGAAACAGGAATGAATGAAGAGGAATACGATTCAAATTCAACGGAAAGTAGTGTCGAGGAATGGGACGCATGCTGTTCCAAATGGTATTTCAGAAAATGTCATTTCCATATAAGGTCACGCTAGTGAACTATGATGGGGAATACTCGAATACTGGCTAGCGGATGTCCGGGAAAAAAGTGCCCTTAATTTGGTTTTAACTCCCTTCATGGTATTACGAATATGGGTATGGGGGTATACACAAATTATCGTGACGTATTACATGAATACCCCTCCGATTAAATAAAATAATCATTCGCATATATGGTTTCATTTCGAACTTTAATAATAAAAATTTATAAATGGAGAGGAAAAAGCTGCCGTCGAGAACCTTCAAGGACCCAGCAACCCCTACAGCGGGGAAAATGGCCAAGAGAGGGTGTCTTGCGACCTGTGTGACAGTGGTCAGTTTTTTAAGGATGTCACGGTTTTGGAGAACCATGAAAAAGCTGTACATCCTGAAAACACTGCGTAGTATAATCGATGGGGGTTTAAATATTATTGGGAAAGTTGGTGAGCATCGGGTTTTCTTCATGTTACTCCATAATACCAGCAATTACTAATTACTCAACATTTTATTTAAAAGGTCTCGTCGTCGTCTGCACTACTCCCTCGCTCAATTGCACTTTGTAACTATCGGCGTTGTTAAAATTAATGGCAGTAAGAACAAAACGTGTAAATGACTGTGATTAAACTGTTTTAATGAAAACTATTTTATAGAGAGGCAAATGAGATAATGATACCACCTCGTTCGACTAATTAAGTACCGGTCTTACTGCGCTAATGTGCAATTATCGTGTTTTATTCGTTGAGATTAAAAGCGCGGTTATAACTAATGTTAACTATAACTAACGTCTTTTGCACTTAAACGACACTGATTTCCCAATCGCATTAAAGTCTTTGTGCATATTCCGCTGTGTTCAAAGGATTCATTCTTTCATGACAATTAGCCTGTAAAATTACCTCGGGTAACCAAACTCTTTGCAAAAATCAAGTAAACCTGAAATGAATCCTTGGAAGAATTGCACGGGCGAGCATGTAATCGTATTGTGAAGTGTGACCTGACTCTTCGTAATTTCATTTTTAGACCTCCTTTAATTAAATTAAAAGAATTAATTAAAATGAGGTTAATTATTTTAAAATCTTCTCTATTCGCGGTGCTACTTTACGTTTTACTTCCGTCAACGTCTTGTCAATTAGTTGACACTGATGATGATGACGATGATGTCGACGCTCGGATTGTGGGGGGCCATCCAGCTAATGCTGGGGAAGCTCCTTACCAGCTGGGTGTATTTAAAGAGGGTCGCTTCATTTGTGGGGCGACACTGATACTCGCCCCAACGACGGGAGAACAAGTGGTTATTACTGCGTCGCACTGCGTCACCAAACCTGGCTCCGATAAGCAAGTGTCTGCCAGAGAGTTGTCCTTTGTGGGGGGCACCTTAACCGTCAACTCGGGAGGGGAGAGGCGAAATGCGAAGAAGGTGATCCGCCATGAAAAATACCATGACGTTGTCTATAACGATATTGCCATCGTATTTTTGGATCATCCGTTTGATTTGAGTCCAAATTTACAACCGATCCACATTCCTGTGAACGAGCATGATGGTGCCACCAACGCTTTGACGGTGTCTGGTTGGGGGACGCTATCTGAGGATGGACCGGTCTCTCCCACTCTGCAGATTGTAGAGGTGCCCGTGATCAATAACGACGTTTGTGCGCAATGGTACCGGGAAACGCACAGTAGTCAAGTTATCTTTGATACGACCATTTGTGCTGGGAAGGATATAGGGGGACAAGACGCTTGTAAGGGGGATAGTGGGGGACCAGCAGTAGGACAGGATCAACAAGGGCCCTTTTTGGCAGGAGTTGTTAGCTGGGGAGATGGTAAGCTCTGAAATTATATACTAGCTTGTTGAAGGGAACTACTTATAAGGGGACAGAGGGGTGAATAAACGGAACGTTTGGTTGCAGGATGCGCTCAAGGCCACCGACCAGGAGTGTACACACGGGTCTCGAAATTCGCCAAATGGATTATTGAACAGACAGAGATAAACGGGGGAAAAGGTCATCACTCATCTGGAAATGGGTTTTTGCCATTGGGACCATCTCAACCTGCAAATCCGTATGGGTCATATGGACCATCTCAACCTGCAAATCCGTATGGGTCATATGGACCATCTCAACCTGCAAATCCGTATGGGTCACATGGACCATCTCAACCTGCAAATCCGTATGGGTCATATGGACCATCTCAACCTGCAAATCCGTATGGGTCATATGGACCATCTCAACCTGCAAATCCGTATGGGTCATGGGGACCATCTCACCCTGCAAATCCGTATGGGTCATGGGGACCATCTCAGGTACCTGCAAATCCGTATGCGCCATGGGAACAAGGTTATACCCCTGTAGATCCCTATCCGGCATGGCAACCATGGGGCAGGTGAAGAAGCCACTGCCAATAAATGTAATTTGGGCAAGTTGCACGAATATTCATTTCCATAAAATTCTAAAGCTTACTAATTACTGCTGTAGGAGCGAGATATTTATTTTTTGAGTTCCTTCAATAAATCTGAATACCAGCAAACAAACGCAAACGCGGGCTCATAATTATTTGTACATGCCTATTTTTGTATGACTTCCTACACACGTACGAACGTACATATTTGGAGCATTCATCTCCCGTGAAAGAGGATGAATATTACAACCCCGGGGGAGGACTATTTTTCTCCCGCCCACTAACTTATCCTTGTATTCTATTTGGTTAAAACATCCCGACATGAATGGCACGCTGTTTACAAATGATATTTGTCATTGTTATGTAGCATGTCTGGCATGATTCAGGAAATCGAGATGTGAAAGAAGAAAATTTTTATGGAGCGCATAACTACAAAACATTAGACAATGCTTCTCTAGACAATTGATCTTACAGGACAGTGTGCGTGTACTACATTCCAACAACGGAGTATACATACGGTTACGAATAGATAGAGTTTAAAGGCTGGCATGCGTGAATGTATCCATCCATGAGATCAACATGAAACGAAATTTCATGTTTATTCAAGTCTTCATTGTCACCGTTATGTTAACGGTTTTTCCTCCCCCAATATCTTGTAAGTCTTACTACTTGATTGAGGAGTCTTCTTCCTCGGAGGAACTGGAGCCCCGAATTGTAGGTGAGTAACTCCAAAATTTACGGGTAAGATGATGAGGGGACATTTTCGAAATTAAAACGTTAGAGTGCGCGTCCAGATGTCAATATATGACATCTTATCCTACTGCGTTTGATAACGTCAGAATTTTAACTGTCAAACCTGAAACTGCGCAAGGGCACTTTTTAATTTTTCCCGTAATTCGCGAATATCCGGAAATTTTGTCGTATTCCATATTTTGATCAATAGCACACGTTTCTACGTGTTATTCCAGGCGGGCGACCAGCTGTCCCGGGAGAAGCTTATTACCAGCTTCTTCTAATGAAAAATAATTACGACATTTGTGGAGCCACCTTGGTCCTCGCTCCAACAACTTCGCGGCAAATTGCCATTACTGCGGCTCACTGCGTTTGCTACCAAAACACTAACAATGTCGCTCCCGCCGAAGAGTTTTCTCTTCGTGGTGGTACAATCAATAGGTCCGGAGGACAAGTACGACAAGCGTTGGAAATAATCCCACATGAGGAATATATTGACCCCATCTACTCTAACGATATCGCCATTATATTCTTCGATCCTCCGTTCGACCTAAATAAGCATTTGAAGCCGCTGAGTCTTCCTCCTGATTCCATGTCTGATAAAACAGACACTCTGACCGTGTCTGGCTGGGGCAGACTAACCGCAGGGGGGCATTTACCGAAGACCATGCAAATTCTTACAATGCCAGTAATTAGTAACAGAGAGTGTGCTAAGTCGTATAAGGACTTTCTTGGGAAAGATAACATCTTGAAAACGCACGCAAGGGGGAAGAATAGTCGGGGCATCTTTCTGGCGGGAGTGGTAAGCTTTGGCAGAGGTAAGCAAATTGACATCCTATTCTAGTTATACAAATAGTTATGAAAATGTGCAAATGGGTTGAACATTTTTCAATGCTTTTAGGATGCGGCCAAGAGCTCACCCCCGGGGTGTACGCCAGGGTTTCCAAATACCTGCATTGGATTGATAAACTGACTCGGCGGGTTGGTGGATGCAAAAAGCTTTAGCCAAAAATACCATATAAAAATAGGTGGCTGTCCGTCACGTCTGTCGTCCCTATCCTATTTAAGGGATCAGTGCAAAATTAAGGGTGTTTTAAGTGCTGTCGTGTCATGTAGAACCTGCCCTTAATTCAAAACAGAAGTTCCGGAAGTTAAATATGACATAAAACAGTGTAAAGTTGCTGAAAAATTAATTGTAATAAATTATGTTTGTTTTTATAATCTAAAGAAAATACACGTTGCGTATCCCCGTCGTCGTGTAATGCTTTACCCTTCCGGATAATAATAATAATTGGTTGATGATTGACTTTATTGACGTGTATCATTTTGAGTGACAGGAAATTGAACAATGGCTTATAGAAACCGGCACCGTTTTAATTGCTCATCTTGAATTAATTGTTAACAGTTTATTACCAAGAACTGTCCATTTTGCTAGAAGCACGGTTGATGTCAATCTTGTGACTGAGTCGCTAAGAACCGAACACTAAGAATTTTTTAGCGTCATCCTGTCACCCCAGAGAGACCGTCATCACGATGAACCTCCTCATTGACATGGCGTCCGTAACAACTATACTAATAGCGAGTTTGCTACCCTTAAGTATTTGTCAGATACACGATTACGATGACTATGACTTTTCCGAGTACGTAGACGCTCGAATTGTCGGGGGTCGGCCCGCCCTGCCCGGGGAAGCCCCCTACCAACTGAGTATCTTGGGAAAGGGGTATCACCTTTGCGGGGCTACCTTGGTCCTCTCTCCAACATCCTCCCAGCAAATTGTGATCACAGCGGGACATTGCGTTTCCTTTCCGGGTACGAACGATCTTATCTCACCCCATATGTTGCAGCTGCGGGGTGGTAGTTTAACGAATAGTGGGGGACAAATAAGGAACGTGGCGTATTTGAGACGCCATGAAGGCTACCATGATGTCCTTTATTACGATATTGCCGTGCTCTTTTTGGAGCAGCCTTTTAACGTGGATCACAGTGTGAAACCGGTCGTGCTGCCCGATCATGGGATGGGGGATACGACCAACCACCTAACCGTGTCGGGGTGGGGGAGCTTGGTAGAAGGCGGAGACGCGCCCGATACTCTGCAAATTGTGACACTGCCCGTGATCCCGAACCAACTGTGCGCCCAGATGTATGCCCAGCATTTTCACCAAAAAGTCATCTTTGACTATTCCATTTGTGCGGGGGAGGAACTGGGAGGGCATGATGCCTGTCAGGGGGACAGTGGGGGACCGGCTATAGGACAGGATGAGTACGGTTTATATTTGGCGGGTGTTGTTAGTTGGGGGAAAGGTGAGTTCGCAAATTATCGATATGCAACCCGTAATTAATTAAAAAGTTGAATATTTAATTGACGAGGAAAATAATCGCAATTATCTTTGGATTTAGGATGCGCGCAAGCGCGCACACCCGGGGTTTTCAGCAGGGTTTCCGCATTCTTGCCGTGGATTTCCCAACAGACAGCAGCATACGAAAGTTGGCAATTGTCTTCGGGGCATGCGGGTCGTAAATAGTTTGTATTTAATAGTCATTTATATTTATGTAACAATTAAAAAGCCGATTTAAAAGATTATTTTATGTGTACAATAAAAAGTAACGTTCCCCGGGGCAGTAAGGACCCGTCGGGACTTTTATAGATACAAAAGTAGACTTTTATTTCACTCTATTTTTTAAAACTTTCACCAGCATCACACGTACTGGTTATCTGTCATTCATTCATATTACATATTAACATTTGCATTGTTGGATGCGCATGAGACCACACACGGCGCGTGTACCAATGGTTTAAAGTTCCGAAACCTGTATTACATATTGTATCTAATTATAATTATACTTGCACGTAACCCATGTAAACAAAAATGGCAGTTGCTACGACCCGCACCCCGTAATTGCTTGTATCTTTCCGGCTAATAATTGTCGCTCTGTTGACGTATGTCTGGTTTTGATGGACGGGAAGTTGAACAATAGGAAAAAGGAAGAGTAACATTTTTTATATTGATCACAGCATTAGCTCAAGACAGTTAATTACCCGGAACTACAAAACACAAAGAAAGATATAAAAATATTTTGGCGTCATTCTACCACTCCAATGCAGGGTATAAATATTGGAACAGCGACGGTTTAATTCGTTACTTGTGACGACGAGGCCTTCCCATCCCCATTTTTGCCATGGCGTTCGTAACAGCGATCCTGTTAGCGGGTTTCCTTCCCTTAATTTTTTGTCAGATAATTTATCACCATTCGCACTTCATGGTAGATCCCCGTATTGTAGGGGGTCGCCCAGCATTAGACAGAGAAGCCCCTTACCAACTGAGTCTCATGGGAAACGGTCGCCACTTTTGCGGGGCCACTTTGGTCACCTCTCCAACATCCCGGAAGCAAGTTGTCATCACCGCCGGACATTGCGTGGGCTTGCCCAATAGCAGTGATCTTATCCCACCCACACTTTTGACCCTGCGGGGTGGTACCCTAGAAAAGTATGGGGGACAAGTACGGAACGTGGAGTCTGTGATCCGTCATGAAGCCTACAGTGGTGTCATTCAGAACGATATTGCCATTCTGTTTTTGGAACATCCCTTTGACGTGAATGACCATTTGAAGCCGGTCGACCTTCCCACTGCTGGTCAGGAGGATGAAACAACTCATCTGACCGTGTCAGGATGGGGACACCTCATGGAAGGCGGGGGTTTACCCGACACTCTCCAAATCGTGAAGGTGCCCGTCATTCCTAACGACCTTTGCGCCGCGATGTACTCCAAGATTTATCAGGGGGAGCAATCCATCTTTGAAACTTCCATTTGTGCGGGGGAAGCTCTGGGAGGGCATGATGCCTGTCAGGGGGACAGTGGGGGACCGGCTATAGGAGAGGATGTGTATGGCTTATATTTGGCGGGAGTTGTTAGTTGGGGAGAAGGTGAGTTCTCCAATAATTAATAGGTGGTAGCTAATTGCTGTAGGTAATTTCATTTTCATGAGGGGAAAATAATAAAAAAATTTTGTGAGTTTAGGTTGCGCGCAGCCATCAGCCCCTGGGGTGTATACGAGGGTTTCCAAATTTATCCCGTGGATTGCAACAAAGACCAAAGCCCACGAGAGTAAACAAGCCGCTTCGAGGAATAGAAGAAGGAAGTTGTGGGGAAGATAGAGATGATTTGTGTTTAATAATAGGCAAAATTAATACTCGATGTAATAAAAAAATATTGTTTTTACATTAAACGTGTAACTTTCGTAGCGCCTTGCAGTCGACACTGGTCATGACCCTTATATATACAAGGGTCGGCTTCTGTTTTACTAATTTTTTTGGTTGGGTTTGAGCGTCCGATATAAACCCGAACCCGCACCCGCGTCAACTTTAGAAGTTTGTACATGCGGTTATTTTGTCTTTTCATTGTCATAATAT
>JAHZNE010005437.1:0-38374 GCA_027744055.1 Callyntrura sp. NNG-2020
ATCCTACAGGAAAAATGTACTCTTTACCTACAAAAATTAGCATAAAAATGAGACATTTATAATCAGCAGGTTTCCGCCAATTGTCAGAGCAGTCTACTACTGAATAGCTCTCTCTCTCTCTCTCTTTGGTGTATTTTGGCCTTTATCTCCAATTTGCTGCTTCCCTACATCGGAGAACAGTACGCTTTAGTCTTTATGTACCGTGGCAAAAAATGTTCGTGTGCATAATTGTGTGTGATATAGAGTCATTTATTAGCTTTTCACTGTTTACATGTCATACAAAATGCAAAATTACATACCTACAGCTACGTCTGCTTAAAGAAAATTAGGATAGGTACATAGTACGATTATAAAAAATCATATATCTCAAACGCTTTTGTTGTGGCAGACAGATAAATTCTTCTTAAACCATAAAAAGATTTTACACAGCGTTTTTCCCCGACGCTTCATGCATATTTCATGGTGCATTATAAAGTTTAGTTGGATTAATTTCACAGTTTGAGCTTTAGAGGAAGAATAGTTTCACACTTAAAAACTGCCAACTGCTTCCCTACGATTTGCCTACTGCGTAATGCAATAAGCAAGCACTTAACTTTTTATATTCAGCAAGACGGGCAGTGATTATTTCCATTAAACCACGAAGCAGCAGCAGTAGTAGTAACTTAAATGATGTCTGATTAACACTGTCATTCCTCATTTAATTTGTTCGTGCACACTTTCTTTACGTTTTTGTTGAAATTACAAAAGCAAGTGAAAGCAGTCACTTAAAGCAGATAAAAAAATAGGCGCACATCATAAAATTTGTACAAGCAACTTTAATCACGTCAACTGAAATAATATCGCCTTACCATTGAAGAGAGCGGCGACCCATTTGTGTAGGGGTAGGGCAAGGATAAATATCCCATGTTGAGAGGTGATGGGTTCACAACACCGTCCAGTGGTTTGCCTGTAATTATTTACGAAAACATCATATAGTACATACATACACACTTTATGAAATCATGCCAGCCGCCACATCACATGAAGAAAAAAATTGCAAACCTATTCATGAATAATGCACTCGACACTTCCAGATTCCAGATAGATCATTCATAATATGTAATTGTGTAGATAAGGAGGATAACGACAGCGGAGTGTGCTTTAATGGCGGCACGATCAAAGAAAACAATACTACCATAACTATATGTTCTACCGCCACTACAAACATACCCAACAAATAGCATCTTTATCTTCTCGTCAGCAAAAATCTCCAACACACATCGTCGCGTCATCGTCATCATCATCATCATCAACAACATCGTCAACATCAACATATCACATCCGATTGAATGCCAACCTGGTAAATGCTCGTTTACACGTCTACCATACAACTACTACCACCACCATCATCTCTGCACCATAACTCCATAAAGTAAAAACATCGCTGCCAAATTGAAAAAGAGCTGTTGTTCATATATTCACTTGAGGCAGCAGCATCATCATCTTATAAGTTGAAGCAGTTTTACAATAATAACGAGGCCTATATATCTACACGCATGTTAACTTATTTATTTTCTCACATCCAACAACGTCCTGCGTGGCGATTTGTATGCACAATCAAATATGTATCTCATCTTATACGTATTATTATTAGTCATTTATATGCATTACTCTACCTTCCTAGACTTGTTATTTACACGTGTGACTTGTACCTAGCCCTAAAAACTGACATGTACGTAGTTATGCAGCGTTTTTTTCTCCGTTGGCTTCTGGTGGTGGTGGTGGTAAGGTGGTGTGGCAATGATGGTATAGTTGCAAGTACTGTTGATCATTTCGCAGTCGAAGAAAACAAATTGATTTTTACGGAAAACTTGCTAGACACACACCAAAACATGCTCCTTTAATGAGACGTGATCGTACTTTGTGTGTGTGTATCATCAGCCTTACTTTATTAAAATTTGAAATAACAGTTGGCGCATTTCTCCTTGCTTATATTTTTGTAATAACCCCAACAAAAACTGACCGTACGAACGAACGACGACGACGAAAATAATGTACTTGACCTTCTCCAACTTTATTAATATTCGTAAAGTGTATCCACATAAAGCAATCCCATTTAATTTTATGAACGTCTTCAAGCGAACTTAATGGTCATCACTTGTGAGGATGTTTTTTTTCTGCAAGCCAAGTGGTAGCCTCTAGCGTACAAAATAGGGGAGAAGGTGATGTTTACTGGCTGCAGCTCAAAAGACCAGTATAAAATCATTTTCATCCATCAAGAGCACATTACTTATGTATTTTTGCACACTGTACATTTTCACCATAATAAAAAATGTTCCAATCATGCAAAACTACGAAAACATAATGCTGAACAGAAAACCAATCAAACTGGAATTGATCTGGTTGAAGACAAGGTGAATGAATAATAGCTGTTGAGTAATGTCCCTCTTCACATTTTCTTCGCCATTTTTCACGACGAAACATTGTGCGAACTTTGATGATAACAATAATGACTAAGAGCCTATAAGAGCACGCTCACTTGCTGTTGGCAGTCTGTTCAGCCTCGCGAAAGAAATTGAGGAGACTGATAGATATCAGCTCAGCATCGCCAGATCCTCTGTAACATTTGTTTTGTTGAATAGAAGGCAGTGCTGGTAGGGACTTTATTATGTACAACAGACAAGGATTATTAGCATACACACGTAGTTGACGTGTTCTTCTCAAATACCTCCTCTGCATTTCAAAAGCCTCTTTCTCCATTCATTCTTGTTACCTTCCTTAAACTACATAATTCACTCCCGGGATTATTATTATTATCATCATCTGTAGAACAACAATACTAGCTGCTTGAGAGAAACTATTTTTATTGTATTTATCCACTCATTGTCTATCAAAACACTCATCTGTTATTGCATATTTTGCTATGCTCTGCCTGTTGCATGATGCTTATTAAGTGTGCATTCACACACGTAACACGTAAATCAGGGCCTTAATAATGGATCTTGGAACAAGTACATAACATAATTCTCTATTTTAATTTGACAAGGCGAAAGTGCCCTAAGGGTTCTGGAACCTGTCAGCCAGCCGCTGTTCCAAACTAAACCAGCCAGGCTAAACAAGCCCAATAAAAATGCAAGACGGGCAAGTAGATAGCATGAGTGAGTGTACCTATGCAAGATATACATACAATAGAGAACTTCCAAACCTCAAGGCTATTCGTAAGGTAGAACATGTGTATCTCCTCTCTCCCTCTTCTCTCTCTCTCTCTCTACATATAAAATCGGGTACGGACGTACACAGCAACAGCACAATCATTGGCATTAAAGTCAGTGTATTTATGTACCTTTTCTACTTGTTGATTACACCTAGCAGTTTATATTGGTATATCAATTTGGTTTTAAAACAAGAACATACCTTCGCGTTTAAGCATAAAAATCCACAGGCAAGGCATGATTTTGATGATGAGGATGGAGCATGGAAAAATATGTATATATGTGGGTACCTACATATATAATCAGCTTGAAACAGCTCTCATGATCCAACATATTTATAATATTATATGCATCCAGCCAGTCAGTCAAACTCGCTTGCTGTATGATCAGGCAAACATTTTCAATCTACATCCACAACGAGCAAAAAAAAATATCTCCTTTGCCCTCCTCTTACTAATACCTAGTGACGCTAACTAGGTGAGGTCGAATCTCTTGCCTTAACGAGAATATAGTTAAAGTTGAGAACAGAGGGTCGATGCTTCACTAGCTCACAAGTCTTCGGATCTTTCATCATATCATATCTCAAGATGATTCCAGCACTCTTTCGATCGTCATAATAATAATAATAATGTGTATACATAACACATGTATTCGACTCCTACAAGCCTTTTTGCCCTGATATAAATCCAGCAGCAGCAGTAGCGTAGATGCTCCTACTATATAATCTATATTTATATATTCTACAGAGATGTCTAGTTATCTTGCTAGGTAGGTTTAAGCACGTCGTAATAAGTGAGTCTGTATAAAATGTATGTATGTTTTATGGTATCAAAAGAAAAGAGGTAAAAACGCAACAACCAGCAACATGCGACGTGCTCTGTCTGACCATTTATTTATCTTTTCTTGTCTTCCATTAAAATATGTACAACACTGCATTCTCCATCTTTTCCTCACTACTTCTTTTTCTTCTGCTGCACTGAATCCATCCTCCTCATAATCATCAACATCACCATCAGACCATCATCATGCATGCACGGTTGTTTTAGATGTTGTTGTTCGGCCTAATCATTATTATCATTATTTTCCACATTTCAGACACTATCACTATTACTTTGAGCTATCAAAAACCCCTTAGCAGCGTAATACCAAGAACAACAAGCTCCACTATTAAAACAAAATATTGATGCTGCACGCTGCCGGCTGCGAAATGCACACGAAGAGCAATTTTGTGTGGGTCTCTGTGTGTGTGTGACCCATCATGTTGCATAATAACCAGCAACCTCCAGTATTTGCCAACACTACGACAATTTGCAAATACTTGTTGATGTATCATCAAATCATCATCAGCATCATTTACCCCCACCATAGCTTCACAGGAATCACCACCGAAATTTCATCTGTGCTGTGGTCAGAGTGGAAAAGAGGCTCCCAATGTGCCCATTCATTTCAGGCAGTATGAATATATAATGTTCAGTGTTCACCCAGTCAGAGTAGTGATGTGATTCATTTGGCAGAGAAGCAGAATCCTGAAAAATGTTTTGTACGTACAAAATGTTAATAAATATAGATAGCTGGACATTTCCTTTCAAACAGGTTATCACCCATCATAAATCCACAAAATATGCTAGTGTGCATAATACTTCATTCTATATGAACACGACGATAACAGACTGAATTTGCTTGAGAAGAGCCCATGAGTACGATTATGATGACGACAACGATGATGATTATGACTCCTGCTTATTACACCATACAAAGAGTTGAAACATATCGTTATGACAAACGGGCAATTACACATAAATCAGCAGCAGAGTGGGAAAAATATTCAAGACAAGAGAGAGAAGAAGACGGTTTATAAAATGGTCGGGTATGGAGATGATGAGGAGTATATGTAGGTAGTTTTCCAATCTGGTGGCATGCATAACTATTTAACGAGGCGTTTTTTTTCGCAGAATTCGACCAAAACAACTATTTTGCTGTCCAGAGACCTGGACCATACAGAACAATTATTGTTATTGTA
Source organism: Callyntrura sp. NNG-2020 (assembly GCA_027744055.1). NCBI lineage: Eukaryota > Metazoa > Arthropoda > Collembola > Entomobryomorpha > Paronellidae > Callyntrura > Callyntrura sp. NNG-2020. Next base: position 5,212 of record JAHZNE010005437.1, read on the forward strand.
ATCTCTGCGAGCTGTGTTTATAGCAAAGTATGTACAAACGGACAGAGACGAAAGAGAGGTTAAAAATCTCATTACTTTACGGCTACTTAATAAAACAGTTTGATTTGAGCAGCAATCTAAAATTAAATGTTAATAAGCCATTTTCCAAAGCCAACCATAAAAATCCCGAGGAGATGCCTCGACCGGCACACCAGAGCAGAACTTGTCTCCGGAAAGTACAAGTGTTGTAAAAATTCTACAACAACGGAACAAGCAAAGTAAATCATCCGCAAAGATTTTCAATCACGATGCATTCTTTTTCTAAAACGAGATGCTTGTCGTACATGCATACACAGTTCTTTTTCCTCTCTGTCCCTCTCTCTCTCTCTTTCACATACTACAACAACGTGTACCTCAGCGTGTACACATCCACGGGAAAATGCGTCCCCATCAGACATACATATATTCACAAGTCATAACAGCACTCCCAAATGGACAATGGCCATCACGCATCTTATAAAGCCAATAAAAAACTAGATTGAAAATTCCAGTCTAATGCAACCACCTTCTAGTCTCGGCGTGTTTCCTTACATCCTTCTACTCTTTTTTCTTTCTGGTTTCTTTTGCATTCCCTCCTCACACACACACACACTCACACACACGCTCTCTCTCTGCTCTGTAGATGCTTTAACAGGCAGCCCTGTCAGGAGTAAAAAAAATGTCAGTGAGTGTAGATAATGTGCTCGTACTTCTGCAAAGAGCTTGAACTGGGAAATGAGCATCAATACGAAAGAATTGAGTGAGTTTTGTCTAGAGCGAGAAAATAGATTTCTTAAAGCGTTTTACACCATTTCTCAGCGCTGCTGGCAAATGCGTCCACGTCTACTTATACCAACATGCCAACGAACCAACTCCAGAAAAATGAGATGATGATGAGGTTGCTAGTGATGATGACGATGATCATCATCTTAACAATGCACTTGACTTTATGTTTTTCTTTTTCATCACGGTCTTTCCAGCGATGTCAAAATGCATTACGAATAAATTCTCGGTTAGACTCCATCCATGAAAAAAGCGGTAACGCAGGAGTGAAGTGCGAGTGAGAGATAGGTAGAAAGAGAGAGAGAGACTGACTGAGAGAGTGAACCAGCAAGCAAGAACAAAGCCGAGCTATTTTTTATATCTTTCTGTAGCTTGAAGTAGAGGAACATCTAAAATGTAAAGTGCCAATGTGTATTATAAATATATGTGCTAAGTGGACTGATAGCTTCTGCCGTTCCGTTTGTTGATGTGTGCTTGTTAAAATGTTTTTGAGGCGGTTTGCAGGCATGCTTGTTTTTATTATATTATCTAATATATATGCACACAAACGTAGCGATGTACATTGCCGAGAGTATTAAAGTTGGCTTTATTACCATTGCCATCCATCTTCAGTCTATTTTCTTCCACAATGAAAATGTTTGTGAGTGGTAAAGATGAACTTGATAAAGTATTTTTATCTATTATTATTACATATTGAAAAAGGATCTCGTGAATTCACCAGTTTTCACAGGCTTGCATTCAGTCAGTGAGTCAGTTAAATATTTTTACATTAAATCTTGAGGCTGGACTGGATACTAGGAGAGAGAGAGAGGGAGATGAGAGGGAGACAACAAGAAACGACTGAAACGAGTGCTCATGCACGTAAGAAAACGATCCTCCCATCCCATCTATTCATATATGATTCTCTTTTGAAGAGATAAAAGGCTTAGATTTTTGTACTACTACTACTACACTTCGAGTTGAGTCTGGCTAAAATATGTAAATAAATAGATAAAATGGTGTGCTCTTCTATATATTTTAGCGAAACTCGGATGAAAAAAAGAAAATTTTGTTACAATAATTATAAAAGTTAATAAATGAGCTCCATTTTTAGTCGAAAAATGACAGGTGACGTTTTCCCTAAGAACTATGACGGTTGTGCAATAGCTATTTGGAAGATGATAATGATGATAAATTTTTTTAGCGCAAGCAGTCCCCCTCGTACCAACGGAGCATGCTTGTTTAATGATCTGTGCAGAGCGCGTATTTACGGAATGGTAAAAGCGGTTTGGCAGTTAAGGTTAATAATATATTATGCTTGTACAAAGTACGATGGTGTACATTCTCCAGAATGATTTTGATAACAAGGCTATCAAGGTAAACTGAGCCACGAGTAGCAAGATACCACCACACCAACATCATCGTGTAAACACCTACTATCGTAATAAAATCAAAGCGAAATATATGCGCACTTCAAGTGGTTAACATGGCATATAGAACACGCTGTATGCAGGTAGGTACCTAAAATGTCTACATACAACATAGCTATACACTGTTCGCGGTATGCAAGATGGTGTTGAGTTTATGGCGGAGCAGCTTCCTGTGGTGCCGTTTTCCTGGCAAAGAGGAATAATGGTGCACTTGCACCATGCAATTAATTAGACACATACATAACTCTCAATCACTGGAAATACTACATCGTATTCTTAATGCTCGATAACAAGACAAGAAAACATGAGTCTAGGTATTATGGCTCAACACATTTATTTCATTCTCCTCCGGTGGTTTTGATTCTACCTTTCGCAGATAAATTGTAGATTTATTCCCTCTGCGCAAAGTCTACACTCATCATGCTGTTCAGTAGTAATATCGTACTTTTTATTTAAAAAATACCTGTTAGTAATGTTATGAAATAGGGAAACGGCTTTCTAGTTAACTTACAAATCTTTGTGCAAACAAAAAGTTTGGCTTTTCGAGGTATTTGTTTTTAGCTCAAAACGTTGTAACGTTTTTTACCAAGAAATAATTTTGTTATTACGGCTTTTATGGAAAATGACCATTCTCATTCGGGTGGATTGCTTTATGTTGAACTTGTGTAAAAATATGTCGTATGTAGCATTGAGAAAAGTTTGAAAAAAGTGGTGTACATTTATTTGTGAATTAGTGTGATCTAAACTTGTAACTGGTGTCCTGTCGATATATAAACGTAGTAATGACGACTGTAGACAGAGACTACTTTTTTTCCTTGAAGGCAGACCGTCTATACGTGTGCGTCGAAGAGTGGATTCCCAGCCACTATATTGTCTATACGGACACGGACACAATGTGACTGTGTGTGAGCAAACACGATATGGTAATAATAATGCGTATATAAAACATGAGTGAGAGCTGACCACAGATATAAGCAAATAAATATGAAAAACACCTTCGGCTCGTATTATCATAATCCAAACAAACCTTATTACAGTTTGAGTCAATAGCATCCAAGTTTTTGGCACCATACGCTAAACCACAATATCTGTCAGGCCACACTCATTGTCGTGTTGTAATCGTAATTTGACGGCACTGCTCTGCTTGGTTTCTGAAAACCAAAACTAAAAAATGAAGACACTGTCTGAAGTCTTGTGGTTATGAGCTTTAAAGATCAGGAGCCAACAACGCAGGGAGTTTAAGATGTAGCGGTGATGGGAAGTCGTATAGACAAGCCTTATGAACAAATTTCAAGCGTTGTGTATGCATTTGTGTAATAATACCTTAGGTACATATAAAATTGTATTTTACGTGCTACCAGTTGTTTCCCCTTTGGTAAAGGGGGCTTTTTCTGGTTATCAGGGAAGTGGACAGCATTTTTACTGTTTGTAAACGGAACCCATTTGAAACAGATGAACAATAATGGGCATATCATCATGCCTATTACTAGAAGGCATGAATGTGTACATTAGTCATCATCATCATCATTATTATGTATACATGTTTCTGTTTCAACGACTATCTCTCCAGTAAGCACAGATTCTCTGCATAAAACATTTCGCTTTTAACACTCGCGATCCACTTAGTATTACTTCCATTTGTTTGTTGGAATTTTTGAAGAAAAAACGGGTAAAATTTACCAGATCCCCAGGAACAAAACAGACGGCTTGGCTGGAAATGAAAGAAATACAACCAGCATTGAATACACAGAGAGAAAATATATTCTCACTTCGCTACGCGCCATTCGTAACAAAACGATTCGACTCAGATGTTTAGACAGTGAGAAACACATCCACGACATGCAATCTGGAAACGAGATATTTTCCGGCAAAACTGAGCAGATAAGAGGCATTGCTGGATAGCAAAAGGGAAGCTGATGGCGATCATTGCTTTTTAAATTGTACTCCGACACATTGCATGAAAGTTTTCAATCGATATATTAACTCGAATCCCCATTCACGTAATTTCAATTTTAGTTTGAAAACAGCGCGGTAGAGTCGTTTTAGACAATTCTAGAGAAAAATAACAAAATAGTAGCCGCTCTCTCGTTTCAGTCGTTTCAGGCATTTTACTTCCGTCCAGTTGCGACAGTTGTAGTGCACTTGACATTGCATAGTATAAGCGCTCACTACGTCACTGTAGCTTTGTGGTCTTTAAACCAAATTTATTTATACTTACAACCTCAACAAAATTCCCACTGGTTTTTGCCAAAAAAACTTGAAATATATCAACATAGCAGACCTTCCTCCGAACATTGGTAATGACCTTGAAAATAGCTCACGAATTTTTAAATGACCTTTTTCCAGTCTTTTCGGCTGTGCAAAACAAGGAACAACTGTGCTTACGATTTTCCGTTTAGCTGTTTTTTGCATTTCCGATTACGTGCAATAATTTAAAAGCGTACATAATAAAATGTTTTTCTGTGCATATAATTGACTGTGGGCTCTTGGCCGACAAACGGTTTTTGTTCATGATATATATGTGTATATATGTTTTTAACTTTTTTTGTATTTTCAAGGATATTATTTTGGGAAATTACTACAAAATTAAATTTGTATACCCGAGGCTAAGTATACAGTATAAACTGCTTTTGCACTTGAACTAGAACCACACTGTGAGAAGTTTGGATTTTTAAGCCTTACATTATTCTTGACATTTCACTCTAGATAACACCAATCAAGTGTGAGAAATTTGTTCCTTTAGACTTGTACAATCCCGTGTTTTGACAATGAAATCAAAATAATTGGAAGAGCACACATGAAAAAATCTAGAGAGACGCAACCAAGAGAAGGGGGAACTTTTTTCTTATCAATTCAATTATTTGTGTGTCTGTTTGTATCAATACGCGTTGCATATGCGCGGGAATACAAACACATATACTCACGCGTCTTCCAGATAAAATTTTAGTGCTCAAGCAAATCTAAATCACGAGATTTTCATTCTATAATAATGGTCATGGTGGTTATATTTTCGTATAATTTATGTTTCCATCTTCATCATGTTACTTCCTAGGTCTGAGACTTTGAGGCTTAGCAAATTCAAAAAGAGAGCGTCTGGGTCATGAAATGGAATCAAAACTGACTGCACTGACGATCACATTTTTTCTTCCTTTTTTTACAACATTCAACTCAAAAATTGAATAGATACATATATATAAATGATCAATATGAAATGGAATGATGGGTTTTCAACATCATTAACTTTTTTTGGTTCACTAGAGTACCCTGTCAGACTACGTAAGTGTATACAACAGGTGCCCTCAATTTAACTATCCAAAGCGATGGATCTTCCCATTTACCCTTTTCCCTGTTTGATGAACAAGTTTCAACCATTTTTTGTTCTATTTTTTATTTAATACATACATACATACTCCCTACATACGTTACCTGCCCATCAAGGTACACACATCAAACTAAGTCTTTAAGTACCATACTGTTCCTGCTTTTTCACACCTATCTTCTTACTAAATACACGAAATACTTGTGCTCACTGTCCAAGTGTAAAATTTACAGCCTAACTTTACTTGCAGACCGGCCCAGCAGTCAGGCCTAAAGGCTTTTCCCAAACGAACCCTTAAAACGCCAAGTAAACTTTGAAAAATTCCAATTTCAATCCGTCTGTCAAACTTTATCTTTTCAGTCAGCATCAGCAACTATTTGTTGTTTTGTTGACTCTTCTTTAACTCTGGCTTGGCTAGGCAGTGGATTAACGCAGGTAAAGCTTTTTCTTACATCCCTACTCCATGCTAACTGATAGTAATACAGAAAGTTTTGGATGAAATGACTATGCCACACTACCTCACTCATATGTATATTGCAATGGACCTTTAAGTGAGATAACAAACAGAATGATGAAGGTACATCTCCCGTCATGGTTCTTTCTTTCCCTTATTACACCAAATCTCGTTCAATCTTCTGCACTGTCAGCTCTACACCATCCTGGTCTCCTGTTCCCTTGTCGTGTTGCCTGAAGTGGTCTGCCATTTCATCACACACAATAATCGCCAGCATGATGATGGTAAAGAAAAGACACAATGTAGTCTCCAATCAACCTAGGTTGTAGCTATGTACGATGTAATACACAACGGACTAACAACAGCAATGAATTTGTTTCAATCTGTTCAGACTATTTTTCATCGTTTACCTGATATCAGGAGCAATTTTTGCTTTTGTTATTTCCAACCAACGAGCATTTATAAAGGTTTCAAGCATCTCTGCTTTGTAATGGTAAACAAGACTGTGTCAACGGTCTCCAATTTTATGACCAAACAAGGTTCCCTCCTCCGTCTTACCCAAATTATCAATTCTGGTTTTAAGAGACTACGACGAGATGTTTTGTTTTCAATTACAACAACTGGTTCTTCATATGAAGTAACACAATTCTACCACGCTGAATATATTCAGAATATGAAAGCTAGTTGTAAGGAAACCGAGGTACGAGAGAAAAATTGAATTTCCTGTAAAAAAAAAAGTTGAGATTGAAATGCCCGAATGATCACACGGTCTGTCCTTGTAGAGATATTGGAATAAGAGGGCTACAAAAATTCACCACAGGTGTTTTAGTTAATGGTTTCATTGATATAAATACACGCGCATATTTAGAAATGAAAGAATACTTCGCTGGAAAGTTAACTATGAAATCGGATGACTTTTTATCTTTTACCCGTATCATATCGAACTAGATAGTATGATGATATGACAAAATTTATTTACTTTTCCTTCGTTGAAACATTCGAATTGCGAACACAAAGATGCCCCAATCAAACTGGAGAGTACAGTCCAACAACGAAACTTTGAGCTAGTTATTTGCAGCATCAAAGGAAACTACATCATGGAATGGAATCAACAATCAAATAAGTTTGTTTCAAAAGACATGCATGTATGCTAATGATATGCAACTCCTTATATATGACTTTAATAGTAACAACAACAATAACAGCTCCAGTTGTTTCATGGCTGGTTAAATTTTCCGTTTAGCTAATGCAACGAAACGATCGACGTCTGTGTTTTATTTAAATGGAGCATCTGCTGAATATTGAATGCAACTGAAACAAGTTATACAGGAGTCAAATGTTTCCTTTTTATCATAACTACCTTGCATTTGATTCTAGTTAGCCAACTCCACCACCACCACCATCGCCATCCTAAACCTGGTTTAGGCAAACTGCAAGGTGAGCTGTGTAATTTTCCTGTCAGGGTGCAATTACTAGGCTAATTATGATAATTACTAAAAAAGGAGAAACATTTATCTTACCAAATATCGATGGAGGATCTGACCGAATGGTCGCATGCCCATTCTTCCCTGATGAGTAACCACCGCTTGAGTGTCCCCCTCCAGAAAATGGTGGGCTGAGCCTTCCCTTCTACAAACAGAAAAAAAGTACTCAAATTATTCCTTTATGCAAAAGAGACACACGATACATCATTCATTAAAAACAAAGATTACGTCAAGTTCGACGGCTCCTATTCGCATTCCACAACGATTAACACATTGAAATTAAATTTACCTTTTTTGTTTTACCTTTACAATATTTTAAACGTTTGTAGCCATAATGCGCAACAATACTCTGATAAAAAAATACATGACTCGCAATTTAAATCACCAGTTTGTACTGTTTTATTTATGTTGCTTCTTTGATAGTGAGCATTTATAATAAATGTGCTATTTAGAAAATACGCTCCTTTCTTCAAGAAAAAATTTCGCAACAAATGCCAACTTTAACACAAGAATGCCACACAAATTGTGAAAATTCTACGTTTGGAAAATTAATGACTTCGTCTTAAAAGAACGGCAAAGTTAGAACTTTATTTACACCACACACATACAAAACCTAATGATTTCTACTTGGCAATGCGTTATACTTACAATTCCGACTGTACCCTTACTAGCTTTCTTCCTCCTGTTGTAGATATAATTAAATCTAGTCATTTTGTTGTAATTGGATCAAGAAAACAAATGCAGCGCTAAAGATAACAACAAAAAGCTTTTCATTCTTTGTAATAAATAAGTTCGAGTGTTAAGAAATGAACTCCAATTCTGGTTTTGAGCGTTTCTTTTAGTTCCATTTCGTTCTCTCTCTCTCCCTCTCTCTCTTTACTTCTCTCCTCTGCATCTTCCTATGCATAAAAAGAAATTCGCTGGCTGACATAAAAATAAAAGGAGTTTCCTTCTACCAACTAGAGCATTTTCCACAAACATGCCTAGTATTATAGAAGGAGAAGTTTAAAATTTTTGCCTTTACAAGTAGTAAAGTTTAAAAACAGTGGGCATAAATTACTCCGACTACTACTACTTTCCGACAACGACGGTGCATGTGTACTTATTAGCCCAAGAATGCGCGCGGTTTCCCATTTTATGGATATATGCACTATGCACTACCTCAGCCTTAATACACATACACACGTCGCCGGTTAAGTATTAATATTTTTTTAAAGAAAAAGAATGCATCTTATACTAAGTTTGTACTACTCCCCGTTTTATACGTGTTATTGGTGTGTTGTATTCCAAAGTCGTGCTAAACAAGTCTATAATACAAGGAGAGGGACATTTTTATTGTGTTTTCTTATTACTTCATTTTACTGCATACATCCTTGACTGAGTTCACCAGTGGAACTAATCGACTCGTTTCTCATTTACTTTATTTCCCACCTCTCCGCAGGATTATATCAGCTCTATAAACATAACACATTCAGTGACTCGATTTTCTATAAACTCAAAATTGTGCATAATAATATCACTCACACTCTCACCCACAGCCAATTCAAACAAACTACTTTCTCAGTTACTGTTTACAGCTGTTGCTCCCTGTGCATAATATTAATTTCATTAACTCCCATGAAGCTAACGCATGTTTCACTCACTATACAGCTCGCCCTCGCAGAATCGTAGTGGAGCAGCAGCAGCAGTCAGTTTCACTAACTCACACAATATGTTCTACTCCACGCTTTCCTGTCACAGGCATCTTTCTCGTAGGGTAGACCAGCAGACAGAGAAGAAAAGTAGATTAACATATACATGAAGTAAAAAAAGAACAATTTTAATAACTGACCGCACGATACACAACCTTGATATAATATCCCAGATGATTTCTGATAAAAACATGATTCATTACTCATGCTAGCTTTCCTAGGAGCTTTTTGCTGTTTTTCATATTTATTAACTGTGGATTTAATGAGTTGTTAAACTAGAAAAAAAGTTTCTTTTTAGCTCATGTTGTGTATATTCTATTCTAATGAAATGAGTTGTTCCACAGTCGACAGCATTAGAGGGAGTAGGTACCCTTTTCTTGTCTTTGAAATGCCAAAAGAAGTCGTTAATGCAGTTGAGCAATATAAAGTGAAAACTCAAAGGGAGGGAGAAACAGCTATAGGTATGTGGGCATACCTTGCGTTATTACCAAGATGGTTTGTGCATGGTGCAGCATATAATTAGAGCGTATTAGACACGCTGAATATTTTTCTTTGTGCACAAAAATAAAAAATGCCACAGAGAGCTAAAATGTTTCTTTGTATGACAATCCAGCTCCAACTACAATTGTGTGTGTGTCCGCCTTTGAAATATTTTCGTATTTTATTTTAGCCCGCAGAGTAGAGCAAAGGAGAAACTATTTATGCACCACATGCGTCAATAATAATTAGCTGTGATAATGTGCACCTTTTAAAGCATGTTCACGCTGTTATCAGTCCACCATACACGCTAGTAACTTTATTCTGACATCCAAAACAGTCCTGTAATTTTATACATTTCATCTCTTAATTATAAACACCAACTTAAATCAATTCGTGATTAGAAGGAAATTTGACAATTTTAAGTTTCCAGCTAAAATTTCCTTTCTGTGGAACTTGAAATTTCGCGATTCGCAATTTCTTGAAAGAATTAGGAAAGAATATCGACAAAAACGTTCTAAGTAGCCATTTAAAATGTTTAAGTCTTCAAAGACCAGACAGTTCTTGAAGAAAAATTGCAAGGGAAAGGAACAAAGGATTACATTGAGTCGCATCCTTTCATCATAAATTCTTTGACGGGTGAGGGGCACATAAAGCATAAAAATGCTAAAGTCTTTACGTAAATTCATGGCTGATGCAGTGATGCACTGAAGATTTTCAATTTAATTGGTTCTGTAATCTGCAGGATGCATTTTACGATATCTCCCACAGACGTGTAAACAAACTGATTACTAAGCAAATGTGAAATTAACGTAAACAAAACAGCTATCTATACTAACAATACAGTTTGTGGGTCCAAAAAAACAAGATAATAACTAACTACTACATCAGCAAAGGACATAGGAGAGGTACCATGTACGTAATGGACAGAAATAAAAAGAAAAGATTTATAACTGACTCTTCGCGTTAAGTTAGATCAGACAGATTAACTCTGTTCTTTTCTAAAATATAATTCGGTCTAACTGGTAGTTAGCCATTCTCCGTCGTATTGCTTTGTATTTTTATAAACAATAAAAAAAGTACTTTGTGGTGAGTCGACTAACTTTTTTTGTATTTAGCATACTATCATAAAATGTCTGGTAGCTTCTCTTTCTCAAATGAAATTTCCCCACAACCTCATCCGTCAATCTTCACATTGAGTTTACAGGTTCAGATCAAGTCTGATTGTAAAATTTATAATCATTTGTCTAGTCATGAGTAAACAAATATGGAAATGCGGGGAGCAGGAGAGAGAATTTTTGTAATGTTAGCAATACTTGGCAGCATTTCAAGGAACCCTCCACAATTTCCTATTTACCAATAAATTAATTTTTGTACTGCACTGCACTTCACAGAAGATCTATCTATTCAACCCCCACAAATTGAAAAACAATAAAACTATGTAAAAAGTCGCGCGTTTCATATTACTAGCATAGCAATAGTAGTATTTTTGTGGCCAGACGACTGCTACCTTACTTACAGCTAATCCGTTCTTGTTATTGGCCATGTAAACGCGAGTGTGGTCATTAACACTTCAACGTGTCTCATCATCACCGTCATTATCAGCTACACACAACATATATTTTGATTTCATGAATCAGGTCTAATCAAACTTGGTATAGTTTTATTGTTGAATATTAAACAAATCTATATTATCATCTCTGTGAGCTTTTCATTGTAACATTTACAAACCACAAGTGCTAATAACTCTACACGTATATAAATACCAACCCAAATACATATTTTTTACAAGGGTGATGCCGTACTCATACAAAAAAATGCGCCACTAGTAACGCTAAATAGAAAATACACTCACACATGGTAAGCATTATATTAGCATAGCCGATAATAAAATGGAAGTCACTTTGTATTCCAAGCAAACCATCAGATATCAGAATGACAACATTTCCTTTCTTAATTTGTCGTTCTCTTGAAACAATCCAGTTTTGGCTGTGAACAAGCTACTACACTTTTGGTTATCCATTTCATATCATTTCATTTTCAGTATTAAAACTACGACACACACATTAAACCGATTTTTACAAGCATGTACCTTAAGAAACTTTTTAACCCATCGCCATCGCACTCTCTGTCTTTGCTTTCACACACGTAGGCCAGGCATTCTTCTAATCTAAATACATATGTATGAATTTAAGTTTGAACAGAAAGTGCTACGCACATATGAAACTGAAAGCGAAAAAACACAACAAAGTATCAATATGCAACCGTGTGAGTGCGCCTAACAGCACACATGTGTTGCATAACAATCTTTTTATACTTTTGCATGCCACTACATTGCCACTGAATTATTCAAAATGCGCCGAGTAATAAAATGACAATGTAGCACTGCAACAGACTATTTTCATCTGCTTCTTCCTTTTTACTCTCCTTTGTGTCGACGAGTCAACTCGGCAAAGAGCTTAATACAACTTCTTCTTTTTTGTAGCTGCTACACAAAGTCTGTTGTGATTTTGTCTAAACATTACACCTACAAACGTCTCTGAAACAAACAAGCATAAGCAAGAGATTTTTAAAGGGACACTTACAATATTGCAGCAAAAACACTGCATGTAACAAACCATGCCATGCTATTTACGATTTGTAAACCAAAGTTTCTTTCCATTCAAGAGACGACGAAGGGTTGCAGAATGTTGAAATGACAGACAAATGTGTGAACCAACCGACATTCACAGTGCTGCTGCTGCTGCTGAAGACGCAGTTTAAGAGGGCAAAAAGGATTTTCACATTACAAGACAGGATTTCAGTGTTATAGGACGAAAGAGAGGGAAAATGGAGACATAACGTGAGCATTATATGCCTATTTTGGGGAAGACGGCAAAGGAATGATATATCATTACCGTCTGCATCATAATAAACTTACTCCAAATTCCATTAATAATATGATTCTCTAAAAGTGTTTCTTTTCGCATTGCCTGAATGAAATGAAGCGATGCCATCAAAGTCAAACGTATTATGATTCTTGCGGTATGCCATGTAGTCAGTCATTTCGCTAAAACCATTTGTTTTTATTCAGTTTGCGTCGCATTTGACGAAAAAAAAGGTGTTGCTTTGTCTTTGGCTCTAGTAGGCTTGGTATGCGACTGCTGTGGTGCTGTTGTTGTGAGGTTAAACTACATGAAGTCTTCTATTCTCCATCGTTTGTATTTGCATGGCTTCTTCATTCGTATTCATTCATGCTTTTCACCAAACTTCTTTTGTTTTGACACCTGGTCGAATCAAATAAGCTTGATTTGATTACTCCTTTTAAGAAGGATAGAACAACAGCCAAAAGTGGTGTATACTATTGCTCTATTGACGACCGTCGACACTTAAAAACAAGTTGGAGGAGTGTGAGCTTTTCACAGTTTGAGTAATTTTGATAGACAAGCGAAATATTATCTACCTACGTGCTATAAGTACATGTGAATTGCCAGTTCATAAAAGAGGTTATATCATATCATATCGTTAAATATTTTTGCATGTGTATGTTTTCATTTTTGCTCATATTTACGATACGTTTTTCATATACATGATATTATTTACAAGTCATTATTAATCATACCAGCGAGATATTAATACGCTAAGTCCTAACAGTTCGTGTTACTACACCTTCAATTCAACAGCCTTACCATCAAGTGAAGGAGACACAATAAGTAATTAGGAAGTAATGAGTTGAAATACAGCCTATTCGTAACGTACAAACGTCTGTACTCTTTGACATTTCCTTGTTACTAACTTTATTACCACCAACAAACGATAATCATTACTATTACTGTGTGCGTCGTGTCATTAGGTATTATGAGCATTACATTAAGTTTCCATAGCTATACGATAAAATTAGGCTGTAGGAGAAATGCTTGTAAAAGTATCAGATTTCGTCTGAGTAGGTGACTTGTGTCTTGGCACAAACATATCAGAAAGCAATAATTGGTACATATTGGTAAAAATTGCTCGGTATAATATTTCTTTAACCTCTATATATATATATATATATATCTTTCTCACGCACACATCACTCATTCCACTCCACATTTCTCTACCTAAATACCATTTGATGATGGCGGAGAAAGAATGAGACAATCTGGACTTACATAATGGCTTGCATGTTGCTCCGGCTAACTGTTGTATTGTAAGTAATCTTGTAGTAATATTTATATGTGAATTAGATTACGCTTCCCAGACTGTAAACTTGGGGTTGAGAATCTCGTTAGTTGCTGAGCATGATTCTATATAAGGTACAGAGCTCCAACCAGACCACAATCTCAGAAAACAACACAATCCGAAAGACGATGACGGAGGGAGAGAGAGAGAGAAATGCTAGCTTGAGTAATAAGTTTAAGGCATGCATAGAGGCATTCACTTTTTAAAACTTTGATTCAATTGAAATAGGACACTCTTCGTCTGGAGAACAATGAAAACATAAATTATGACGGATAATTTATTAAGACCTCCTTCAGACACATTAAAAGATAAGGTGATGTAAATCCACTTAAGTAAGCACAACTACTACTACTTGTTTTTTCTTCTGACTGTGACTGCTGCAATGCTTTACAATGCTTTGTTTGTGGTGTTTATGGTGGTGGAAGTCAACAGTAAAGAATTGTAATTAGTTATCTGTCTTTAGCCAAAATTGATGCGTGTACAACGCTTGTCTAAAACACATTATTATTACAAAATGAGGTTTCGTACCAATAAGAAAACATGAATATACGTTTTATATATAAACTTCATCATTGCTGCACATTAGTTTGGCCCAACAGAAGGAAATCCAGTTGAGAGATGACTTTTTTAATACAAACTGACATTTTTATTGTAATACGCAAAATATTTATTTAAAAAAACAAAGTGTTTACCTGATCACATTCCGTCGCTCGTATCAGATCCCTTTTGTCATCATTAATGACATCGTCAGGCTCTCCTTCTCCTTCATCCTCAGCACAATTAAATACCTTGACCTCATCGCAGTCATTTGGATCATCGGACCGGATACGAGCTGATGCAGCAGAGCTAGCACCGCTACTAGTGCCTGCACTGGCACTACTTCCCGCACTCACATGCGGCATTTTCTGTAATACAGTCCAAGAAAAAACATCATGAGAAAAATATTATTAAATATAAAAACATAAATCTGCTCTTTATTTTTTATTCTCCAAGCGTACTTTATCTTATTTTTGAATAATAATAAACTTTACTCGCCCAACTTTCTCATGCATGACGTTGATTAAAACTTCTTTAAAAGCAACAGATTGTGTGTAAGTATGTAGGTTTTAGTGTTGGTTAAATGCTTGTGTGCGCGTGGTGCAGTAGTACTTGAAGTACGGCCACAACAAGAAGCAAACTAAAAATGCTTCCATCAAAGCGATTTTTACTGCCATATTAAAGTTGTCTTGCTAATTGTCTACGATATCACAAATTAGCAACATCCATTTAACTACAAACTATGCCAATGCCAAGTCCCATGTAAAACTCCTCTCTCGTCTGTTTCACATATATCAATGTTTCTTTTAAATACGCATACATTCATCCTTGTGTACCTATTCTCAATATACATATTTATGCACGCTTAAGGTAGTACACATGTAAAGAATGGAGGAATGAATATTGTAGTACATTAAACAACATAAAAATTCTTGCAAACCTCATCATTCAAAAAGGAGGCTTTTTCTAATTTGGCAGCACTCGGCGTTTACCAGCTGGAAAAGGAATTTGTTCGACACAGAAAAAAGAGTCATCCAAAGTACCACTAACTAAATACTCCTTCTCTGCTTATCACAATGAGCAACGGCAACAATTTATAATCTTTTTTCGTTGATGCGTTTGCTGCTACACTGCCTTCCTAATAGTCTATTTGTACTTTTTATCTGTCGACATGACATGGACTCAGTGTGTACCCTGCTTTTAAATATCTGCACCTACATATATTTCTTTAATGTTATAAATACACACGCGCGTTACATCTTACAAAACACTACTACTACTACAACGGCAGTAGCTCGAAATATGTTGTTATGTAGTGAAAAAAAGTTGTAACAAACTAGGTATGCATTTTATTATTTGTTTGGCTTGTGCTTCAGATTCCACGAAAAAACTGCTGCGGCATTTGATTCTTTATAAAAAGTGTCACCGCACGATGTGAATGCCAACCAGCCATGTCACGTCACTACATCTTAATCAAATACAAGAAAGTCCTACTGAAAACTGTCGGCCGCTTGTAGTAGCATTAAGACATTTGATTATACACCATAACAAAACGCTTGATAGCGATAGGTCCAGCTCTGCGGTTTCCGATCAGGTCTAATTATAATTCTATGGTTGATTCTATTTTTGTTAATAAATTAAATACACTTAAACTCAGAAAATAAACAAATTTGGCGGATATCACCTAAAGACACGTTCCATTTTCTCGACTGCTGTAGTTTCTAAAATTGCTAATTGGGGAAGTACCCAACGTTTGAGGAGGAAAACTTTTCCGTCGCTGTACGATTTTGTGCAATCGAAATACATAGTTTTAGATTACTTTCAGCACAATAGGTATTTTATGACAGGATGAAAACGCCGAAAGAAGTGGCACAAACCCACATTTTTCTAATATTTCCAGTCCGTCCAAACATCTACTTAGTTAATTAATTGGTAGTTTGTTCACGATTAAATTTAGCTACAAAACCGCACGCAATCCTATCGTAAAAAAGTATTTATTGGTAATTATTATCTTTTATGCAGAACGTGATACCACTACTAACTTTATTACGCTAAACATAGCTGTTTTACGTATTTGAATCATTATAATTTTTAATTAATTGTCAACTTTTCCTTCTAATATGAATGTTTTAATGTTACATCTAATACACACTTATGTATATGCGCATATTAACATCTATGTACATATGTGGTCGTTGCCCGTTGCGGACTTTCTCCTTGCTTTGATACCTACCTACACAACCTACTTTATAAGTCAGCCTTCCGGTCAAGGCGTCGGAAAATTATCGTGGAGCTTTAGCAATTTTTGTAGGGGGTTTGTCCATGTATTTTATTTCATTTGGTTTAATAAGATTTAGATTGTTAGCATACGGTATTATTGCAAGTCTGTTTGGTTGGATCAATTTAGTCTTATGACCTGTACCGTAAACTGTATGGAGGGAATCCATAACTTTGTATACACAATACACGTCCTTTCTCATATCAAATCTGCTAAAAGTACATGATTAGCTACAGCCAACCATCATATTGAAAACAGATCTCCTTAATACCTACGTACATGCTACAGACGCGATATACATTTATGATGATTCTTGTGCAGCCGTGTAATAAACGAAACCCGCAAAAATGTTGTTTTGAGAGATAAAATAAGTTATTGATTCTTATTAAATATTATACTATTCGTTAAACGCTACGAGACGAGGCTGCTTGGGTTGTTGGTTATGTCAATGTGTATCCGCAATCGTCTCATCATACGCCACCGATATGTGCACCATGGATAAATTTGTGTACATTGCAAACGCACACACATACACAGCGAGACCATAATATATTTCAAAGCTTGTGTAGATCGCCCTCTCTTTTAATAATAATTCTGTTCTCATCTCATTTGTCGCTGACTGATATTTACTCTAAAACTGATATGATAAGGATAAACTAATCACATAACCAGAAAAGATACGAGAGCAAAGTGAAGTCGGGACGAGGCCACAAAGCATTATGATTTTGATGGGACGCTTGACTTTACATGTATTTTGTAGCCTCACAACATGACATATACATAACGGCAACAACGAATTATAATATGATTATCTGTCATGTAACCAACATCACATCGAGAAACACAAAATTAGCGAAATTTCCGATTTGTTGATTGTGATGTATGATGTCCTGTTTGCTGTCCCTTTTATTCAACTGATTCCTATTTTTCATATTATGCATCTCCCTCTCTGCCCTTTCAAGCTCGGCGTTCACCGACTAAAGTACACAAAATTGGAGTGTCAAATACTTCTAGTTTATTGCAATCGTTCTCAACTTAATATTTACAATGAGCGATTTCTTTACCACAAAAAATTCTCCACAGTCCAACTTTTCCTAATTCATATAGCATTCCATTTTTATGTCCTCTTATCAATAATTTGTACCCGTTGGCTTAACTCAGTTTTGAATATATATGCATATTACACTCACTTTCTATTTTCTGCATGCAATATTAATATGTCTAGCGATTGTACCATTAAAAGAGGAGTATCAAGTTACACATTTACTGTTACGGTTGATTCAACAACGACAAACTTGATGTTTTGACTGAACGAGAATTAAACGAATTTTATTGTTTTTATGAGCACATTCCTTCCTGGGTACATTTGGTAAACGCAGTTCTCGGAAAGAATGAAGACAGTGTCACACTGTAAATGAACAAAGTTTGTATTTCTTACACAGAGTTTCGGTTATTTACTTTTTATGGGGGTGACACTGGAAACTACATAGGGAAGCATTGTAAATACATAGAAAGCAATATTTACTACGTGTCCCAACACAGGAGGTAAAACTACTGGGATCGCCTATACTTCAAAAGCTGTAAAATTGAGGATACACAGCAAGCTATTGTAACTTTAGGGTACGTTTTATATAATGAACCTTGTTCATGTGAACTACAGTAAAAAGTAGACGTAGATATAGGAAACTAGACATATCATATATCGTGTCGTGATACCTCGTACGATATACCTCATAAAACTTTTCAGTACTTTCTATCAGGGCATTTAGGATGAGTGAGCTGCTATCTTCCAAGAAATTTTCAAGTAGGTACGGACTGCAACCAAAATGTTACGCCAAAACGCATACATGGGAGAAAAAACAGAGGGACTTGATGTTTACGTGTGACAGTATTTGACACTTGCTCATGATGAATCTGCTCATATTAGGGATGTACATACATACTGGAGTAGGGAAACCCTATTATTATTCCCTCACAAAGTATAACTGTCTGAAAGAGACTTCCTTTTTTGAATGGTGCTCATTTAGGGATCCTGCATGCAATTTACACACATGAGAGTTCTACTTGTTGTGTGTAATACATTTCCTTCAAAACTACATGTACATGTAAGTAATAACTTTACAACCTTAAAGGTCATAAACTCGTATTATTATGCTGGCATGGATGATTTAACTTACTTATAATAATAATACCGATAGCGATATTTGTCTATTAGCGTCCAGATGAATATTGTTTTCAAAAAGTGAATAGATAAGTAAAAGTAGAACTAGTTATATTACTGAACACCTAGTTATTCGACACATTCACATAGAGTATGTTTTCTTTGTAATCTTCGCAAAGCTTAAGCTGCATACCGTAAACACCATTTCAAAACCTAGAAAATGATGTACAAACGGGTGCCCATGCTTAAGTATTCCTAATAGTTGCTTCAGTTTTTTTATTTTGCAACTCCGAACAATCGGAAATGACGAAGATTTGTCGCTTGATTTTAATTATGTATCTTTTGATCAACGATAGCAAAATTATATTTGCATTTCCAAGCACTGTGCATTAGAATTTTTACTGCTTTACCTATTCACCTTCTTGCTTGAAACAATGTTGTATATGTATCCTGTAATGGGATAAATGGCTACAAATAAGCTAAGCTAGACGCTAAATACATGCGGATCAAATTTCGCTCTGAATGTTCTTATTTGCAAGGTCCATCGCGTCATTAGCAATATTGTATGGCACACTACAGATAGCTTTGGGGGAACGTAAATGGTTAGAAAAACAACTTTTCCAACGCATTTGCTACACTCTACCCCTAGCTTATAGTGAGCGAGCTAAAACAATTGTAATGTCTTGAATTACACCATTGTCGTTTGTTTTTCCTTTATAAATGTGGAGTTGTTTGAGACTAATGTATTGAGAAGCATAACAGTGTAAACTTACCGTATTTATATGCTTTTAGAATCCGTTCCAGACAAAAAAGAAGCGAAATGCTTCTTCCTTAAGCATAAAAATTAAAAAAGGCGTTATTACAATTTTCTCATCACGAAACAAAACACAAAACGTCGTCACTGCTGATTCACTCTTTTCTTTAATCTACTGATCGATATTCTTAACAAAGGAAAAAGAAGGAGAGACAGAGAAGAAGGAAGCACTATGTTTTAAAAGTACAAAAAAGATTGTAATAACAAACTAACAAATATATTTCACCCCTTTTTTTCTCAGAGTCTGTAGCACTGCAATTCTCGCTGTGTCTAGCCTTAAACTTTTTTTAACATCTACTTGCACTACAACTGCTGCTGCTTCTGCTGGAGGAACATCCGTTTATTTTAATGTGCTGTTTCTTTTGCTTACATCCAAATAAATGTTGAGAACTTTTTTTTACTAACCTAACGTTTGTTTATTTTTTATCTTTTATGTTTAATCTTTCCTTCCTTTGGCTGGTTAATAAAACACGCTCAAAAACCCTACATGTCATATTCATATGTGTACATAGTATATCATGCATGTATATGTAGTTTCGACATTTCACGTGAAACTACATGTGCAGGAAAATGCATGCGCGAGATGCGTTTTTTCTCTCAAGAATGTTTGATTTCACACTGCCACTTTTCAACGTAATGTTGGCGTTACGTTGTATATTGAATTTTCTATTATTCATGCAGTCTCCTCTGCTTAAAATGTAGGTATGCTTCGGAACTCACGACAATACGCGGCAACGTGGCACCCTTAATTAACTCATCATTCATTCACAACAGTTTGTTTTTTTGCTTGTGAATTATAACAATGCATGAAATGTTGACACTTGGCACACGGATCTACACAAAATAATAATCGTTGGATCCAATACATACGTGGGCATTCAGCACATTTTGAGAAGATTTACTTCGCCAGAGTAAAACTCGATATGGCCAAGAAATATCAAAGGAATCACCCAACACGTGGAAAAACATAGTCTATTAATAATGATTATAAAACTAGGTAAAATGTTAATTATCACTTTGGTTAAACATCCAGCTTGTTCTGTGTTTACCTCAAAAGTGGCAAAACCCGAACCTAATAGTCTTCATGCGTTCATAAAACTCCTAGTGACACGTAAGAGTAGAATACATCCATGAAACCGTGCAAACGGGGAAACTGTCACCGACTGTCAAGAAGACGGAAAGAGCGTTTCCACAGCCATGCATGCACGGAACACACATGAACACTTTCTTTGCCAAGAGTGAATCCTTACCCCGTAAACACAACGGACCCAACGCTGCACAGCAATGACATTAATGGATATATTCTAATTAACAATAGTTTAAATGTAAAATGCATGAAACCCATGGATGACTACTACTGTTTATAATTCCATGGGAAAAAGAGCAAAATACACACTGTCAACAATCAAACTGTATTTCGTTACGACTGCACTTGGTTACATTGCCCTCCGAGTAATTTGGTAATGGTTTACAGTTGTTTTCATCGTTTGCCAGTTGCAGTGAATCATGGTCCATACTATTGTGTCAACGATATATATCTCCTGTTTGCTTCCTTTCCACGAGTGCAAAGATTGCAATCATCGTATAATGAAATCAGGAGCAAACGAGCGATTAAGAAGAACGAACGAAACTATGCCATGCACCACAAAAACTACTACGGAGACACCTTCAACAAGGAGAACTCATCCTTTTGGAAAACGTAAAAACAAGCAATGTCCATGGAGGCAGAAGAGTCAAGTCGTGTGGTATGCGGTATTTTGTAAAAACGTGTTTTGTAATGAATATTTAACTGGTACAGAATGGATGTACACAGTCCCAGCACTTGACTAATACTAACGAGGTGGTCGGTCTCGTCGCCAAAACCCGCTGATAGCTAAAGCTCATTTTACTTACTTTACTCTTCAGTACTCTTTTCTGTATACACGCACAAAAGGAAAGAAGGAGACCAAAGAGAGAGAGAGAGAGACCATGCACACATACACATGCAATGCAGACAAACACGTATAGGACTTACTTATTTTATGTATGTATGTATGGATATAAAATGTATAAGCTTACGCTGCTTAGGTAAATGAATGTTAAAATGTGAGATGTGTGAGTAAAAAGAATACTGTATAGAGTAACTAAACCAAAAGATCTTGCTTTGTGTGTGTGTACGCGGAGTATATGTAGGCATATACGTTTCTATATTATATTATGCCTGAAAAACTGCTCACGGAGAACACACATGCAAAGTCACATAATATATTAATATAACGAGAGAAGTGAGAGAGCCACAGAGAGCAGCAAATGCAATGGCAGTAGTAGTGGTGGCAGCTAAAAAATCCTCATATCATGTTTTAGTGTGCTTTTTGTAGTTTACGGAGTAAAATGTTTTGCCTGCACTTTATTTCAGTGTGCCTACTAACTGTTGTTGCTGTTGCTTGGACTTTTTCAACGGGCTGCATGTGTGTGTGTGTGTGTAAGGATTGTGGATGGAAGTTTCGATATCATGGGCTCATGATAATATTATTCACTGTTCGTCATCACATCGCTATTATATCATCGGATTCAATTCCGTCAGCATAAAAACCAGACAAGGCATAGCGTTTTTGGAGAATTTAAAAAGAGTTAAGGCGCTATAGTTACAGCTTGTTTTTTTAAAAGTTGGTCATGAACTCATGCCTGCTTGGATGCTGTCTCCAATGTTAAGTGTAACTAAGGGGAAGTTACGTTAACATATTTTAATGTACGTTTGGTCCTTAACAGCTCTCAGTCGTTATATGTATTTTTTAGTTAAGGAATAAAAGCAAAGCTGTCTGTAAAAAAGGGATGCGCTACATAGGAAAAACATTTCTCACTTTTACAAGATGCAACGTTTAAGCGTTTCTCTGTGTTGTATATATAGGCTAAAATCTTCCAGACACTACTACAGTTTCTTTACAGCAGCAGCAACCAGCTTTTTGTAAATATGCCCTACAACACTGTACGAGAAGAAGAGTGAGGTTTATTATGCACAACGACACGAACCTACGGCTACATTCATATACGTATGCATACATGTATACTTTTTTGAACCTCTTTGTGTAACAGAAAGGAATAAAAAGTTTACTTACTTGCTTTTTGCTGAAGAATACAAGATCAAGATGACGATGGAATGTTGTTGTTCTAACAATGGAGTATATATACCTATGCACTACTTCTTAAAGAAAACAGAAAACGATGACGACGATGATGATGATGGTGCTGGCAACTTCTCGCTGGATGAATGTTCAATTGTTGAGCAGCATCATCTTGTATGCAGGCCTGTTCACTCTATAATACGTCTTGTGCATGTGTATAATAATAATAATGGACAGAGAAAAAAATTAAGTACGAGTAAATACACAAATGCGTTCGTTTTACCACCGGTCCATATTAGATTAGGTATTTTGTGTGGGTACAAACATATATATACATATATACATTCAGTTTTCACTACAACAGAGTTCCTTTACTTTCTTGTTTACGTATAACCTTCTTGCTATCCAAGGTCTTACGACGATGTACTTCTTCATGTCAGTTTCTTTGGCTGTCTCCTATTTAACTAGTTGCTTCGTTTCCCTTCTTTTTGTAAGTCTACTACTGTCTTACTATGTATACTTCTTTTTTGGTATCACGACCGTTTCCATCCAAGAGGTATGAGAAGAGAAGGGTATCCGTGTGAGTTTTATTTACTATGGCTCGTCTTCTCCTGTTCCTTTTTTCGTCTTCCCGTTTTTATGCGCCTGTATTTATGTTCGACTCGACTGTGTAACAACTTTCAATAACCACATGGCAGGCAAACCAGTTAGTGAAGAGGACCCAAAAGGAACCAACAGGATAAATATCATACTGCCTCCGAGTCGCATTATATACTTATATGTGAGCCAGCCTTCTTGTTGATATTAATAATAAGGCTTGAAAACGATTTAGCTTTGTTGAAGAAGGTAACGAGGAAAAGAAGCAGACGACGACACCGTCGACGAAACAAGCGTCCCTGTCCCTGCTCTACTCTTTACTTCCCTACACGTCGTCTTTCTTCACGCACAACTTGCAACAGTGGTGGTTGGTGAGGAGGAAGGAAAAAATTGGGAATGCGATAAATAGAGGCAGCATGGATCTTCGAATATCTTGAGATTATGACTGATGATGATGGTGAGTCGGGAAGGAATGAAGGGATGGGAATAACACTGTCTTAACTCTGAGCTGTGTGTTCCCTGGCGTACGGGTACCTCTTTGCTTCTTTAATACAAGACGTTCTCGCTTCTCTTGCTTTGTATAAGATTTTGCGGTGCGGATAACTCTGAGCTGTGTGTTCGCTGGCGTACGGGTACCTCTTTGCTTCTTTAATACAAGACGTTCTCGCTTCTCTTGCTTTGTATAAGATTTTGCGGTGCGGTGAACAATGCTGACTTTTTATGAATGTAGTGTAGTAATAATGCAAGACAAGAAAAGGGGGACTTAAGTTTCTTTCCGTGAATTGCTGGGTAGGTATAAGATAGGGAACAATGAGTGTAATATATGGAATAATGTGTGGGACAGGCAGACGTACCAGGAATAATAGGTATTTTATGTTACATAAGACAACCAGGGCTCACTGCAACACAAAAACGATTATTGTTGCTGGCTGACTGTATTAAGAATACGAGTGTGTATGCTTAGGAATGTGAATGTGCAGGTATATAATACACACTGTTTGGAAAACTGAAGGATCAAGGAACAGAGAAAGCCTCAGGGGTTTCGTTCCTTAGTGTGTCGAAATTCTCATTCTTCTTGTAAAATGATAGCGAGGCAGGTATTACTGCACGATGATGTGGTGAAGTAGCAGTGGTTGAAGTGAAGAAAGGTTTTTAGACGATGAAGAACGGAGGGAGCTCTGAGGAATAAAAATGGTAAAGTCATGGAATGAGTAAGCGGAATAGAATATGTAGAAATGATGTATTCTATTATTGTAGTTCGGATATCGGTGGAATCAACGAAACGTACACGTCGTCGACGCGAGAATGGGGCGAAATAACGATAGAGAGGAAAAAGAAGTGAGTGGAGATGCGGCGAGAGGATAGATGAGAATGATGGTTGGGAATGATGATGATGCTGTCGCTGCTACTTTTTTCCGGGCTTGTTGAGATACGCTCAGTCAGCAAAGGAATGAGCTTGAACCACGGGTTGATCCGAACTTGTTACCGTTGGACCTTGTTAAGGGAGTTTTATCCATAAATATGAATGTCGTCTCTGTTGTTGGTGGAGTATGCAAAATTACACGGACAAAGTGTAGTGGTTGTTACGAGGAGAGAGGAAAAGAGAGAAATGATTCGTCTTTCTCAATCGCTCCGCTCAACTCCTGGTTCTTGTTGTTGTAGATAAGTGAGCACTGGATGAGCGAGGGCACGGAAGAAAATGATGAACAACGTGAAATGCGATGCGGTATGTGTGTTTGTTGTATGCTGGATGTGTGCACTGCTCTGTAGTAAAGGAAAGCGTGGTTGAGGCAGCGCAGGAAACAAGATGCCCTCTGCTTGGGTCTGTGGTGGTGTGTTGCTTAGTGGGGTATGGTAAAAAGAACACAAACTCTGAAGCAAATGCAAGCCTTCTGTTCCAAGTCCTGTGGATGTTGATGATTGGGGAATAAAGGAAAAAGAGAAAGAATTCTCTGTAGATACAGTTTACTTTATTCGGGTATTGCTGGAGCTTCTGTTGGAATCTCTCCTTTCCTTTGCTCAGAAGTGGGAAGTGGAGATGAGAGCGAGACGAGACACAGAAGTAACCAGGGAACAGGGAGGAAAATCAGCATCATGACATGGCCATACAGAAAAACAACAAGCAAGCAAGACGTGGTAACGGTACAGTAACGACATTCTTTCTTCGCATATTATTTCGATTGCTTGCGTATACACGCTACAACAGCAGCAGAGCAAACGGGGAAGTAAGGGGGGCTTTGTCTCTCTTTCTCGGAGTGTGTGCTCATCTTATGGTGAAAGAGACCTGTGTATTCGGGAGCAGACAAAAAAGAGGTGGGTAGCTTTTTGGATAAAGGGTCGGTCTTGTTCTTCTTTGGTCGGCCTCGGTCTGCTCTCTTCCTTTTTTCGCTTGGCACTCATGTCGGATCCGATCATAAACAGGAATAAGTTGGTATGGTGCTTTTGTAGGATGATCGGCAGGGCGAAGGACGGGTATGTGTTATAGTTATGGTGTTGGTGTTATGGCACTTGTCGTCGATTTTAATGTTGTGCTAACGACGCAGTTCGGAGTGGTCAACAAATCCATGTATTTTGTATATTTATTTGTTATACAGAATGCTTTTTTATGGAGTAACAAAATGTTCCCATGGAGTTTACGTTAACTTTTCTTATTTGACATTTTGATATTTCCACAATGAACTTAAGCCAACATAGTCCATTTCATTTCCGCACTTATGCTTTCAGTCAAGTACTTTGAAACGTATTTTTGTATTTTGTTTTAAGTAAATATACATGTAAAAATAATTACTGCATTAAAATTAATAATTGTAATGCGATTTCATTTTTATTAATTGGATGCATTGAAACTGTGAAAACGAAAACAACTGAAGGTACATATAGTGTACGCTATACAACTAACACTTTTATCACATAAATTCTTTAGTGGCATGCTTATAGATATTCATTAATTTCACAAACTTAATTAAAACAAAATCAGTATTAAGCGTTTCCATATAAAGCGAGCTTTATGCATACCAATACTGTTTTTACATAACTCATTCCTTCAAAGTGACGTAATTCTTTCCTTCGACTGACATGCCATTACGGAAAGGTTAAAAACATCATCTTCATTGATAGAACGAGTATATAGTAAAAAAATCTTGTATTTAAAGGTTGAGAAAAGTCAAGTGTGTAATTTAGATAGTTACCAAAATTTATTCATTTTGATTTTTTGCAGAATTACTAAAATAAATTCTCAAAATGCTCCAATAAATTGAATTAATACTTTTAGTATGCCCCCATAAACACCTGGTTGTAGAATTCGCAATTATGTACGTTCATGAGCGAAGAGCTATGCAAAGGGAATTTTCTGTATGCAAAGTAATGAAACCGTAGTATCGATGCAGAAACAAAAACAAAGACTAGGCTTCCTTTTGACAACGAGAAATGTTGCGGTATCTCTAGTTTGAAATAGAAAGCACATCCCTTACTTCTCTTGCTCCCAGATCCAGAAACGGCGATTTAAAACAACTCAAGCAACGGGGTATCATAAATGCTTGTGTTTATTTAAGCAAGCAGGCATATTGTAGGTAAATGCATTGATATCAACATTCTTTCTCTATCAAAGAGAAAGGGAAAAAAGTCTTAAAGGCGTCATTTAAAAATACACACTTATGTTAACTATTATTGTAGTTAAAACGAAAGTGCAGTAGTGAAAAGAGAGCTCTCTACAAACGTAGAATGTCATTATTTTATCAAATAAAAAAGCGAGTATAAAACTGCACTTGTGAAAGAAACAAAAGAATCATGGAAGCTTCTAGCCTTATGAGTTGAGCAGTTATTTAGTTTATTTACTTTATAAAAGCTCTCCATATATCAAGATGTGGTGGTTGTAAAAGATGCTCTGAACTGACAAGAAATGAGTAGCGTCATTATTGCATCGTAACATGCTGTTGACATGGTAACGGCATGATGCTCATTATGACGCCTGAAAAATGCAGCTAGTCAAATAAACATGACATTTAGTAAACTGCACTTTAAATCTACAAAGGAAAGTGTGCTTTTTGTTTTCCCATATTCTTTTGCTATTTCTATAGGTGCAAATATATTCATGAATATATTGACAACATCCAATGTGCATTTTCCCCTCAATCATCATTCCCACACATTGTCAATCCCATGTCTGCTCCACTACCTTTGCATTTGTTTGCAAGGAAAACTGTCGAAATATCATGAATTCGTGACCCATGCCAGAACAAAGTCAAGATCATAAACGGCACGGTCCAAAACCCGGAATGATATTTAACTCAACATGTACACCACTACTCACTCACGCTTTTCTCTGACTGATTCCGAATACAAAGACTGACTGCGCCGAGGCCGTCTCTGTGTTGAAGAACCACCCGCGAGTCAAAGTGCCGAGCATCAACTGGTTCAACCGCCGGTTGCCACTCGAGCACAAGCCAATCCCTTGTCGCTTCTCTTTTTGTGTGACGACCTCCGGCTTGTTTGATTCATCTCTTCCTATCATCATTATGCTTTATGAATAAGCTTTGCGAGGAATGCACGAAATAGTATACCACGTTGAACAATACGTTCTCACGTTAAAGATGTTGGAATTTCATTGCTCGCTTACGTCTCTTCTATCTCTCTACGCATAACAATAGTGGTGCCCCAGCACTACTCACCCACCACTATTGGTTACATTCAGCTAATCGACATCTTCGGGTTCGTAAATGTATGGCCATCTAGCAACTTTTGGGCGTAAGACTAGAAAAAACTCAATTGTTTGATGGAGCACACAATTTACGACTTTGCCGTTAGGCGTTGCTAGTGGGAGTCGAATCGTAGGAAAAGACAAAATGCTACCATTCAAACTATTAAGCTACCATTGGAATTCACACGTTCATAGTACTATGTAATACTATCCATTGTCATGACAATGTCATAAGTCATAATCCACGGTCCAGAACTCTGATTAACTAATTATGCATGGTTACCTCCCAATCAGTAACTAATATTAGACGATTAGGCAGATGCTAAAAGAAATCCGTTCCTTAGGTACGGAATCTCTCTTTGTAAGATATTGCTATTGCTACACGTATTATTTCATGGAAACTGGATATACAATGAACTTTCTTATAATCTCAAAAGTACAGTTTGAATTTTCTTATTTTTGGTAATTTCTGTCAACTCTTGCATCTTATTCCTATGACAAAAAAATCAGTTATTTATTTCCCATTTCCAGTGTAATTTTTATTGGGAAAGTATTTTAGTGCAGATCAGATACCGATCTGACGAATGCTATGCCTGCATTATTACCAGAAGGACTTGCAAGGAGCACCCCTCAACAGAAAAGAGCTAAAGTAAATTGTTGAAAAGATCCTTGATGATCAGCTTTCATTAATATGGATAAAATTCGTATTTTGACATGCTCCTGAGTCCTTAACTTTTGTGTCGTCCTTCGAATTTTGTTATTCCAGGGTAACCGAAATATACCTGCATCTTCATTGTGAAAGTTTAATGAAAATGAGAAAAAGCTGAATGAATGCTGAAAAAAATGAATGTTTTACGCTTCCACTTTGTTCATCATTTTAAGTATTTAAAACGCATACATAGTAAGTGCTTAATAAAGCTCAAGTAGAAAAAATCCAATTATGTAGAGCTAACTTCATTAACCATCAAGTAATATTCCACAAAAAAGATGAAGGCAGCTTACGGTACGGTGACCTAGGAATATCATAATGAGAAGGTCGCCACAACAGTTCGGACTAAGGAGCATGGTAAAATACGAATCTGGCTAAACATCAACAAACATTGATCATGAAGGGCCTAGCACGGCTAATTGTGAATGTTGTGCTGCATGGCTAAATCATGCACAATCATTGATTCATCCCGCCTTTAGTCGTTGGCAAAAACGAAAACTCATCACAAAACGCTATCATAAAACCGGTCTCATACGAAAAGGTTCGTAGGTATTTGCCAGACAGCCAGACAGTTTGTCGTCCTCTGAATCGAATCTACATTTCACTGTTGTACTGATAAAAGATTTTAGTGATCGGAGACTACGTAACTACGTAAGAAAATCTATGTGAATTGAAATAAATTATATATAACGTTTTCGTATATTTTTTGAATTATGTATTTTTTGGAATATTTGATGTAGTGGAACTACATTAACCTAAAAGTCAAATTTACCTTTTGGACATGGCTACTTTCCAATGTTTTCGCCAAATGAATATGCAAATGATAGAGATGACAAATTGTAATTCACATAAAAGGAGGAAATTGAAGTGGGATGGTACATTTAGTACATATGGTTGTTTCTTACAAAAACGTACTTTGTTTATGACTTGTGACTGCTGCTATGAGACTTTCATTTCAGCTACTTCAATAATTAGAAATATTTATGTCATAACAGCAGACTCCAGCAAATATGTGTAGCAAAAGTAAAATATTCATAGGGTTTCAGGTAACACGAATGGTATTTATACCTATCAATTTGCGGAATTCCTAAATACATAGTATCCCTAATTGAGCCCTCACCTGAGGACCTGGTCCAAACGCACAAGGGAAGANCACGAATGGTATTTATACCTATCAATTTGCGGAATTCCTAAATACATAGTATCCCTAATTGAGCCCTCACCTGAGGACCTGGTCCAAACGCACAAGGGAAGAACACAGGCATAAGAGTAACACTATAGTTACAAGTCGGTAGCAAATTTGATTTGTATAGTACAGGTTAGGATGACGCCATTGCTAGTCGCACCTTCTTTCCTGAATGCTGAAGTTGAATATATTCTGAATAAAGCGTTAGCTCATAAATTAGGAAGATCGGGCCATTGTATTATTGTACATGACCTTAGATTTTGCTTTACATAACTTGCAGACTTGCAACTTTTGAATGCTCTGTTCATGTTGTCCTTGCACAAAAATACATCGTAAAAATGAGGATTGCTGTTTGTCAAGAGTTTCCAACAAGTGCAGTGTCAGAATATTTGGTACCTCTTGACATGCGATCAATTAACTACAACAATTGTAGTAAAGTAAAATCAATTGTACCATTGGCGTGCAAATGAAATGAGGTTGTTGCTGGGTATGCAAATTCACACACATATGACGACATAATTATTCAATCATACAGCATTATACTGCTTTAACAACAGAATTAATTAAGCATACATTCATGGTAACACACCGTGGTACGTTGGAATTGGAAGCTTAAAATCGGAAATCAGTTACTAACCGAATTGATGTGACTTTAGGGAAGTATGTTTATATTTATAGTTAATTACTTTAGAAACAAATTATAGGTACTAATTTCATTCCTGCCTAGATGAGTTATTTATTGGGTTGCTTGGAGGGACAAATTACCAATATTTATTAAAAACCCAGTACTGCACTGCACCCCATTCAAATTCAACATGGTTTAACGCGCATAGTAATCAATTCTGCGCTCTATTGGTTTCTGACACGCTACGTCGCTACAGTTAATATGATTTTCTCAAAAAAATATTTATTTTTAGTACTTGTATTGGCACAATATGGTTGTTTTCAATTCCACAGCAGCCAGCTTATCAGTTTGATTGACGAATGTGCGAATGACGTGCGTGATTTGAACAAGAACGTTGCATAATACATATATGTATTTACAATTAATTATACATCAGTAAAGTCTGCTATTTATGATATGTATCTGTTCCAACTGCCAAGATACTGTAAACGTATACACGCACATGCATGTATAGCGTACATATATAGTATCCAGATTGCTGGCTAACAAATGACAATGGCAAACTGATATGGTGTTATGACAAAAAACAAAACTAATTATAAGCTTGATAAACCTAAAAGGGGGTTCTCACTGCAACCATCTCTGCTACACTTGCCCATTTTAAAATTCAAAATTTGTTTTCTTGTTTTATTTCTATCACTTTATATTGTTATCACAAGTTCGTATGAAATATGAAATACTATTATAGATAAAAATTGTGTACTGTTTCAGACGGATAAATGAATGTAAATGGAGACAGAATTTCAAGGTTAATTTTGAAAAAAACTTCATATCTCATGTAAATGGGCTGCTGTTGTCTCTATGTGCGATTCCCGTGATTTTTAAACGAGCGTTCTTTCTTGTTAAAATAAGTATTTACGGATGTTGAAACTTTTTATGAATTCCATTTAAATACATGTATTACCTTTGTAAACAAAGTTTGTAGTATCAGTAAATACAGAAACATTGATGAAAAATTTTATTAAAAAAGCTATTTGATGGAAACCAATTCACTAAGGTTGATGTTGCCGGTCTGGGATCTAAATATATAACACGGATACTCAAATTAAAATTTGATGCTCATGGTGATGCAGTAGAAGTTGCGACAACAATACTGGTTAAAAATGGACATAAAATATAGATAGGAAAAATATATCCTTTCAATGAATTGTGTGATAATTTATTCTAACGGTCTTGTACTATTGTCTCTTAACAACTGGACTTTCAGTTGTCAGTAGGGTTTCAGTGCTAATTTAATTTTTATGGAGATAATCCATGCAGTTTGATCATTTTTATAAAAGAAAATGTTCTGATTTTGAATTCCTATGGCTACAACAACGGTGCGTGGAAAACTAAACACATTCGTTTCTATTTTATTTCCTCCAAGGTTAGAAGCAAGAAAATCTACTTTTCCTTTCCCCTACGTGAGCAGGTTCTCACTGACACGTTTGGCGAGCCCTTGGTAATTTCTTGCTACGCCTAAATAAAGAATGTTCACAGAAAACATTACAACAGATTCCACCTCACTAATGAAGAACCATTTAATGAGTAACAAAGTGTTTTATTCTGATTAGACTGAATAACTAGTATCTTTATGGTATATTTAAAAACTTACATGCGTGATCAGAAAACCTGTACGCATTATCTGAAATATTTCTGGGTTTAGAAACTGTTTCGTTAATTATTATTCATTGTTCATGCTCCCCGTTCCAATTTATGACAACATTTAAACTTGTGTCATTGGGTATCAACTAACGGTAATCAAACTCGGTACTTGTATAACTTCGTATGATGCTTCTGCAAATTTTAAGCTTCTGTTGACCTTTAAAAAATTACTGATGACCTCCGGGTGAGCTCAAGGGATTGACCTCTGGGTTCAACTTCAAACTAAACCGAGCCCTGGTGCATAAATATCAATTCAGGAAAACTGAATAAGAAAATTCCTTTTCGACCATGACCAAACGTTAGCGGAAACCGACAGACGGACAGACCACCAGAGCAAAATCAGTACATCGCTCTGTATATATATAAGTTAATTATCTTCAATTTACATATTTATACTACTTACATACGTCGTACCTTATATTACAAATCAACAAAAAAGCATGAAATAGGTTTATGACATGACAACGACAATATAGATAAATAGATGCACATACCAAGCAAGTTGGTTACATCCATACATATGAAAGCTTTGACATGTTCATGATAATGTTTATGTCATAATCGGGTTTTCAGCAAAAGCAAAAAAATGATTTTTCCAAAATATTTAATAGTCCATGTCCATTTGGCATGGCCTTTATCAAAGTGAGCCACGTCTCAATATGTACGTATCATAACATAAAAACTATGGTGATGTTCTTTTTCCACCGCTGCTCATAGCAATAACATCATTAGCATCAACCTACAGTACTACCTATTGGGATCGTTTTTCGTGTCCGTAGATATCCGGCCGTCCGGCCGTACGCGCGATAGCTCGAAAACGAAAAGGAATTTGAAAATTCCGTTTTCACCAAACTAACAGGGACCCTTCACAGATTTGCACCTCCTATTTTGGAGCATGTGACGCCACCGGAAGTGCTTCA
>JAHZNE010005439.1:0-23222 GCA_027744055.1 Callyntrura sp. NNG-2020
TATCTCTTTATGACTGCCTGTCAGAAACGCTTTGTTGTTGTGGTGTTGTGTTGTGAAGCAGAGTACCTAATTCATTTTTTATTCCATTTTAATTGTTTTCTACACTTAAACTCGTACTGTCGGTATTTCTCTTTCTAATCAAAATCTCTATTTCTCTTTTCCATCTCTCTCTCTCCATCTAACCTGGCCTTTCTCTTGCCGTCTCTATCTCTCTCAATATTTCGCTGATCATGTACAAGTATTATGTTACATTATATTGCAATTTTCCTTCCTTTTTTCACCATTACCAAGACCAACTATTAGAATACTTATATGCAATTTGTCACGTAGCAAAGAAAACATAATCCAAATTTCTCAAATAGGACGGAATTAGCTAAAAACTCCCGATAACTCCATTTTCAAACTTCCATGGCAATAAAACATTTAGCAGTTGACTAAAACCTTTATTTCTTCCACTTTCCTTTTAATGGTCCATCTCCCTGTGGAAATTGTACTGTCTCTCACTTTACTATACACCCTTTATCTCTGTGTGTATCACCCTTTTTCTTTTTGTCACAGTATGTGTTTAAGGACGAAAGCTTTCTCGTCTTTTGTCTTTCTCTCTATGGTAACCGTGACAGTAGCTATACTCTCGTTTTTTTAATTCGTGTTCCGAACAACAATAACAGTTTATATACAATTATATGTTTATAATAGATAAATCTCACCTTCAGTCTTTAAAAATACCTTTTAGTTACTTCTCAGCTCATATCACATATGTTGATCAGATAAATTAATCTTACAAATTTTCTTTTTGTGGCAATTCCACCAAATTTTGAAAAGAAGCAAACAACTTTACTTTGTACTGTAGACCATCTTTGAGTTTTTAATCAAAGTTTTCAAACAGGCAACTTTCAATGATGACACTCATTATAAACAACTTTTCAGTCAGTCAGCTCTAGAATTGCACAGTTCTTTTCTCACAATATTAAAATGACTTTAATTTCCGATTATTTTTTCAGTTGCAAAAAGTTAGAATTGCTATAAAAAAATAAATGTATGAAGTTTGTGATGCACACACTATATATCTGGACCGATTTGGAGTATGGTTCTCTTTCACCCTGAGAATATTTTGTTTCCAATGCCGTTAAATGCAGGGGTGGTGGCGGTGACGAGGGTGTTCCTAGTTCACCATCGGTGAGTGACCTTAGCTCCAAACTCAACACCATCAAATCACTCCGAGTGCTTCGTGTTCTGCGTCCCCTGAAAACCATCAAACGTGTTCCAAAGCTCAAGGCTGTGTTCGACTGCGTTGTCAATTCGCTCAAGAATGTGTTTAACATTCTTATTGTGTATATACTTTTTCATGTGAGTAAGCCTCCTCAAAAACAGCCCCATGACCAGTACCCCCTGTAAGGGGCACTTGGTCATGGTGGCCCCAGGGAGAAATAAGGAGGACGACGAAAATAACCCATTTTTTATTTTATTTTCCGGGCCGACAGTTCATTTTCGCTGTAATTGCTGTTCAACTTTTCAACGGCCGTTTTCAGTACTGTACGGATGAAAGTCGTGATACAAAGGCTAAGTGTCGGGGGGAGTATTTTGTGATCGAGGGCGCCGGGCCTCCCTCGCTTTCCTTGAGAGAGTGGAAAACTCAGGATTTTAATTATGACAACGTTATAGTTGCAATGCTGACGCTTTTTGCTGTACAGACTGGTGAAGGCTGGCCAGGGTACGGAGAGAAATATTTTTGTCCCGGTTTTGTACATAAATGCATATATGATTCCTCCCCTGTGCGGGGGAAGATGAAGGGGGTGTCAGGTTTTAAATGGGCTGTTCCGTTGTCTCTTACAGAATTCTTCAAAATTCAATGGCAGCGACATGGGAAAACATTGGTCCACAACCCCACTACAGAATCGAGATGTCCCTGTTTTACGTCGTCTATTTTGTTGTCTTCCCGTTCTTCTTTGTGAACATTTTCGTTGCCTTAATTATCATTACGTTTCAGGAGCAAGGTGAAGCTGAGCTCCAAGATGGTGATATAGATAAAAATCAGGTACGGTTTGTTATTTCTTAGGAAGATGTAAGTGCTCCTTCAAAAGTCATAAAAATGTCGGGTTAACTAGATAGATATGCCCGCTTAGTGGCAGCTTTCATCGCCAGACACAAGTTACTCGTCGTATATCTTGATTAT
This sequence comes from Callyntrura sp. NNG-2020, assembly GCA_027744055.1. Taxonomy (NCBI): domain Eukaryota; kingdom Metazoa; phylum Arthropoda; class Collembola; order Entomobryomorpha; family Paronellidae; genus Callyntrura; species Callyntrura sp. NNG-2020. The sequence continues at coordinate 2,174 of JAHZNE010005439.1, forward strand.
AGTCGTGTAAAAAGTTGCTTTTTGTGAGTATCTCACAGCTTAAAAAATATTTTAGTTATTTTTTTTATATATGAGTGTGTGTGTGTGCTTTTTTTTGTAGAAATCCTGCATCGATTTTGTCATGTCAGCACGTCCCCTGGAAAGGTACATGCCGAAGGACAGAGATTCGATGAAGTACAAAATCTGGAGAATGGTTGCCTCCACACCATTCGAATATTTCATCATGATGCTAATTGTCCTTAACACTTTATTGCTGATGATGAAGGTATGTCAGTTGCACACTTTCTTTTTCTCTTTTTTATTCTCCCTCTTGAAAAAAAATATGTATTCACCGTCGCTTCATTTATCATGATAAGAAACGACTTTCACTTGAATGAGGAAAAAATAATGAATCAATACCAGGAATAAGTATGTGTATGTATATATAGCGGACAATGCAGTCATTTTGTGTGGCACCGGAAAGATAATTTTACACTTGTGAACATCTTTCGAAGCCATATATATAAACTAGTTACACTTTGCAGAAAAAGCTCAACTTTGGAATACCACCCCTTGCGGGGTAATTTGGTACAAAATGTCACATGTTCAATTTGTAATCACACCAAATTAACGTTGATCCTTGAAGTAGACGTGTCTGCATTTTAAATTTTAACAATAACTAGGAAACATGAATATTAATTGAAATTAATTGCGCCAAACGGATTTCGCCTTTTTGAAATACATTTATTGCACAACAAGAGTTTGTAACATGTAGTCAATTTTTATTATAACCGTTAAGTGCTTAAAATTTGAATATTACATAAGAGAAAACAGCATAGTTCTAATTACATAATTTGGCCGCCGTTATACGAATAAATGCTAAATTTGTAGCCTTTCCGGTGTCAAACAAAATGACGCACATCCTGTTAATATAAAGATACAGTAGGACAGCTAGTTCAAGTAACAGAATGTCGTTACTTGCAGTCTCACAAGATAACTTTTAACTCATTTTAAAATATATCACACCCACCAATAACTCAGCTAACACAAAAACCTCCACAAGTTTCAACCCTGGGAAGATTTGTAAAAAAAATTAGGGTGCAGTACTACAGATATGTATACTAGGATCCAATTACCTAGAAATATGGCACATTTTATATGCAACCGCAAAAAGACACAAAAAGATATTATACCAGTATGCTGCTTCCAATCGATGTGAAAACTGGTATCGTTTTCACGCATCCGGCACTATTAACTATTTTCTATAAATCAAACGATTCGTTCATTTTCACTCATTATTATAACAAAATTAAATAATAATAATAATAACAAAAATAATTTTACTAATTATTTCCTACTAACAATATTGTATAATTAGCAGAGCAAATTTTTCTAGATAGAGGCATGCATGTTATCAAACATATTTTGGTGGTAACGGTAACCCAAAAAAGAAAAGATTTTTTCCTACCCTCCAGTAAGGGTAACGTATAAGCATGTCGTCGTGGAAAGTGATTTGCATGTAAAAGATAGGTTGTGTTGTTTTTGTTGTTTTTACATCTCTACAATCTATAACTGGGTTCGGTTTACCTGTCTGCCTATTTGCCACAAAAGCAGTATTTGTATGAAACTTCTACAAAATACCCCCAAATTGCAGTACTTACGCTAAAAAAATAATTTTTTGTCCAACAACTTGATTTTTTGTACACCTATAGTCAAATATACACCCTTCTGCCAGAATTGCATTTTGTTCGTCCTTGTAGCTAAGTACCCCAAACAATCCCAATAATAAAAACAAAAATATATGTTATCTTTATCTTCAAGTATAAACGTTGGTTGAGTAGAAGTACTTTATATACCTGCTGTGCCATAATCAACAAAAGAAATGAAAATGTAGAGCAAGTTGTGTTGGATTCGTAGAGAAAGTATAAACTATATGATTATTTGTTATGTAGAAAAAAAATGTATATTTGTGCATGCCTTTACTTTTCTTTACAAGTAGTTGTTTCAGTTGTTGGCTTGATTGTTGTCATCACGCTTTTCTCAGTGACTGATGATCCTTCTTTATTATACAATAAATCGTCAAGTGGTTCATTTTGTACTAAAACGGCTTCACAGACTGCCTCTACATGATATTCCTCTTATTATAAACCCCTAGTACTTATTTCCTTCTTATTTATCTTCACACTGCACTCCTGCAACAATCCCTTCTCAAATTGCGCTATACAAACCGAAAATTTTTATACTTCAACACGAACCCTTTCCCTACAAGAGAGTATTTTGTCAAAATTTACTTTCTCACACGTTGATTGTACCGAACACCAAGATAAAAATGCACGTTGTTTCATACTTATGTAATTTGACATTTATGTAGGAACTCAAGAATGGAATAAAAACAAGATATACTACTAACTGCTTTGAAAACATTTTCCACCACGCAAAATAGAAAAATAGATTTAAAAAAATGTATACAACTTATACGTTTAGACTAGCCGTAAATATTAACAAGTAAAGTTAGCACCATACTAGTCCAATTGTAGATAAGTAAACCTGATTCCAGGTTTATTGTTGATAGACAATATTTAGATATTTGGCAAGTGAAGTTTTAGAAAACTAATCTTGAAACAGTATCTACCTGACAGTATTTTTGATTACTATATATGATCCACTTGCATGTCGTCAAAGCAATGTTGGTATGAATTCCTGTACATTAGATGCATACAATGAAGGCAGTAGTTTTGGTTAATGAACTAATAATGGTTCTTTGTAAAAATATAGATAACATCGTTCGTTTTAGTTTTGTCCATACTTTTATTAAATTACAATTTTATATATTTTCTGCCAGCATTTATTAAGGCATAAACATATATGCTATATATATATCAAACCATAGCAATACTGAGAAAGTCATGTTGATAGTGGGAATGGGTTTATAATTATATATACATTTATCCGTTTTAGAGTGTTTTACAAGAAACGCCATTTTATTTCTATAAATAATTTTCGTGTACTTTAAGTATTGTTTCCCTTACTGTGACCAATTTAATATTTCAAAAAATATCCGTTTCCGTGATGTGACGTCTATTACTCCTGTAATTATATGACCATATTATGTGTCTGGTGCCGGTTGGGGGTGTACAGCTAGCTATTGTATCGTCCAGATATCTTAAATTTGTTCCCATCCAATTGTTCCCATTTGTGCGACTTAGATCAACGTCCAATCTACTCACATTAGATCCTTCAAACGATGTCCACATTCATCATATATATTTACACGAATCATTTTATGTAGCACAACAACCCACACACGTACTCTGTAGCTGTAGATTATTTTTGAATTTTTCATGTTGGGAAATTCGCTATGAAAAAAGATGCTAATTCAGGTGTGATGTTATTATATATATCAATGTGTAAATTAACAGTACCATCGACAGAGTGAAACGTATGGGTACATTCTTCATTACATGAATTCCACTTTCACTGGCATGTTCTTCATCGAGTGTGTTTTAAAAATCGTCGCTTTTGGATTTAAGGTACTTTTTATTCACAACAACAGGACTTGCCCTTGTTCATTTGTAATATTCTTACTACTGTAGTTATTATTATTATTCATTCTTATTATTATTAATACTAATACTTGCTCGTACTCTTTATTCCTTCTTCACTCTTTTTTAAATTTTATTTCTCACTTTCACTTTTCTTTCTTCTGTTCACCAAATATACTTTCCCGCCACAAAATCTATTTTTTTAATCTGGGGGATGTACATGCTTGTGTACATTGATTTTTCTGTGGGAACGGTGGTGGCGGGAACGTTTGCATTATTTGTTATTGACTCCAAGTCTTTCTAATTCTACCTTGGTTTATGTTACTGTTGATGTATGTAGTGTTTGTGTAGAAACCCATTTGTTTTTTTTAGAACACTTCCTTACCTTATTTAATGTCACTAATACGGAATCCTGTTTTCCACACACACAAATGTTTTCTTGCTGATCACAACACCTTTTTAAACCTCGCAACGTTTTAATTTGTATATTTTTTAAAAATTTAACTAACCTTTTTTATTATGGATAAAATATTAATTCAACTAAGGCATCATCACGACTGAATACAAAATAGTGGTGCTCAAATTCAGAATTTAAAGAGAATACGATACGAAAGAGAACTCTGCTGACTCCAAAACGAAAACATTTTTATAAAGAATCACCACCGTCGCACAGAGTGTTAATTGTTGTTATATGTGAATATGTCCATTGTGACTTCGTCTCAATAGTTTAACCCTTTTGTACCGTTACACCTTCTAACTGTTGTTGTTCATGCTGTGTAATGCGTATTTTAGATGTTTCCATGTCCAGTCGTTTGTTAGTTGAAATGTACGGTAAACGTTGAACGTATCTAAAGTTGTCCTCTTTCTTGTTCTTTCTCTATTTGTCTTTCCTATCTTTGTGTAGTAGTGTAAACCATCTTGTTTTATTTTGTGGTAGGTCGGTTGTTCTGCAGAGAATTGTATGCAGTGTCGTTAATAAAACTAAAGATTACTCGCACAACACTTTTATAATAAATGAATTTAAAAAAATAAGTATTCCATCATTTTTAAGCAGATATTTTAGGTAGAGTTTTGCACGTAAAAATGAAAATCAAGGGAGAAATTTCATAAATACCGCCGTTTACTTTCACAAACAATGATTTTAACAAAGTGCCACAGATTTGAAACAAGTTGGTGTGTGTGCAGATTAAAATCCTGAGAAAACCACGAGAAAGATACACTTGTAAGTCGTGTTGTCGTTTCTACGTACAATTTCTCCAAGAAGAGAATGTTTCTGCATTCGCAAATGCCGGAATAAATACAATATCTTATACGGTACGGGTGTGGATGTAAACGTATGGGTTGAGGTAAAGCACGCTATTCTAGCTTCAGCTTTGCGTTCATTGTTAGGTAATGAATCGTAGGTAGGATGTTTACTTTCATCTTTCCGAATATTATAAATTAAAATGAAGATGGAGCTTCACTGTGTTCAAAATACATATAAATTTTCGTAACTGGTCGTAACGTAAGTCTCCGATATTTAGGTAAAAGGTGCAAAATTATACTGTAACAAAGAATTATCTTTATTGGTGGATGTACAGGTAATCTTTAGTAACGCACTGTATGTTACTTGCAAGTTATGTCATGGAACGGTTACCAGCGGGTGTAATACAAATTTGAATTCGTTGAAACCATTTTTATGAAAACGAGATAGAAAGTTTCTAGAATGCAGTGTTGTCGTAGGTTATGTTGTTATTATTTCTCACTGATTTTCCCCCGGGGTGAATTACATATAAGCATAGCACATGTTGAAACTTAGCCGAGATATAACCTATATATTCCCAAAACCAGAATTCCAAAATTCGATGTCTTTCAATAGTACAGGGACGGCCAAACTCTTAAGAACATTTTAGACATAGGTTCAAAAACGATTCCACATATTTTGAAGGAAACGCACATTTTTTCACCGATAAATTCATCTTCTTCTCTTACGATCAATCTTTTTTGTAGAGTTGACTTAAGTATACATACTGTACCAGTAAGCGGCGTTAAACTCAAACATTATTGAACTATAACCCTGATGTACTGGTGTTCTTAACTTGACGTTAATCGATCTATTAGTACTCATATCCACGCATTTAAAACCCAACAGTCACAGACATCATCGTAAAATTATTTCATGTATAAACACACATTCAGGTATTACTAAAGTATCAAAATCCTACCGCTCGGAACTAATTCATGACATTCCTTGTATCTCCATGCCACGTATCATCTACTTTTCCCAACATGGCGTATATCTTGAACGTATAGTGTAGGTGCCTTAAATGTAACAACTTGATATAGAGCTGAACGTAGAACTTGGTCGTACGTTATTCCGGATTTAAAAGGCGTTATTAGTTTGGATTTGGATCTCCTTATTACATAAATGTAATGTAAATTTCACGGTACATTGCTATCTAACTTGCTTTCGTCGTACAAAGCTTGCCGTAAGGTTTGTTGCGTAATACCCCATTACCCACTATCACTATGAGGAGTGCCGGCTACAAAAGAATCCCACATTTTTTGTCGCATAATAATATCGGCACAAAATTTCCCAAATACAGGTCTGGTTAAAAAAACAATGAATGAAAAAGGTAAGTAACGAAGAAGAGAAGGCGGCGGGTAAACTAAAATTTTGAACTTATATTTTCGCTTGCGCCATAATTTGCAGTGGTACGTTGGCGGAACGCTTTGGTAATTTTTGTTTTGATGGACTGCACTATGGCTTTCTTGCAAGCCTGCGGTAATGATTTGCAGTTAAATATTGGCTTTATTGTTGGCTATTGTAACGCAAGCTTTGAAATGGGAGTGAGTCTCACAGTGACTCTCCGCGCTTCACGCATATCGCTTATTGGTATGAACATGAATGTTTTACACAATTTGCACCACCGCAAGCGCATGTGAAGTGAATGTTGTGATGTGAACTTTCTCTCTGATACTGTGAACGTGCATGGTTCTGATTGTACAAAACATTTTGGGAGAAAACTCTATATAAATATGAAACACCTCTTGCTATTTTTTTTAACAAGCTGAACGTTTTTTACTAACATGAAACCCATATAGCTGCTAAATATATAATTATACAAGAAACTCTTTTAATATATCCATCTATACACAACTTTTCAAAAAGGCTTTAACTGACTTGCTCTACATTTTTAAAAGTTACAAGCAAATATTTCTTATGACAGGGACTATTCAACCTGATATTGTACCTTATATAAATTAATAATTTTTTGTGACCACTAATTGATATTTTTATATACTTGTACGTTTCGCTTATTCTAACCATACAGCTGTTGTCACGGGTTACACAACATCTTAGTGAAAAGTTGTTGTAAAATGGTGAGGATGTTCCCACACAGGTGACATTTAAATATCTCAAACACTATCTCAATACACAATCATCCAACAACAGTTAACAGACATGAGGGAAAATACTTTTATGCAAATTCATTTTCATATCCTCCCTTGACTATTAAAAAGGGTGGATAAAAACAAAGGGGTGATTTCAATTTCAAGGGATTATAGGGATAAACTGTAGTAATTCGAACAAAAATTCGGATCAATAGGTGTACATATGTATATATATATTTTATTAGGCATATGCATATATAATTGGTAATTCTTTTGCTTCTGTAACAAAATAGGCTCTAGGTATGTTTTGTGTACACGCGAGGTATTTACTAAATTGCGTGTAGTACTTGGAAACTATAATATCTGTATATAGCTCTGTTTATCTATTCTACTAGCTGGTTTTTCTTACCTAGAGAGCTTGTGGTTTAATTCGATTTTCTCTTTACATCTCTTATTATTTCTCCTATTCCGTATATTTTATTGTGTCCAAATTTTTATAGTATCACCGCTCTCCAGAACAGTACGAAGACATTCTGACTTACGTCAATTTAGCGCTAACAATGCTCTTCTCTATCGAGTGTGTACTCAAAATCTTAGCTTTTGGAATTAAGGTAACTTGTATTGAACAAATTAAAAAATACATACATACTATTCTTTTCCTTTCTCTCTCTCTCTTTATATATTTATATATAACTATATATATATATATATATACATCTTTCTATTATATATTTCTCTCTATTAGTGTCTCTATTTCCATATGTATATTTTAAGTTGTTATTTTCTGAAAAACTTCTAACCCACTCTATATGAATGTCGTGTGCTGTGATTGGTTTCAATGTCATTCATTGAATATTGTCAAACATTTAATTCGTTAGATTCAGAAGATTACAATTACTTTATTCGTTTTCCTATTATTAATACTACACGATTTTCTTTTTTAAACAAATTCCTAAAATGTCAGGACTTGCGGTGACTTCTTTCTCGTGCGTGTGTGTGTGTCTGTGTATTTCCATAAAAAAATCTCTGAACAGATAGGACCAAAGTTTTTTCTTAACCTCTCTCATGTTTTTCTCTACCTGTTTTTATATCCAATTAAATAGTATCGGTATTCTACTTGCAAAGACGTAGACATTTTCACTCTTCTTGTATAATATTTCGTACATATTATCTTTTTGATTCTTAAGTATAGAGCACTTTGCCGTTTGTTGTGATGTGTCATTGTTGTACTGTTGTTGCCAGCAGTAGTAGAGTTGAGTGAGTCCTTTTTCAATGTTTGATGCTGAATAACATATTAGTCAATTAATTACCTTCACAACAATGTAGTTTGCATTGTTGTTGTTGATGTTGTTGTAAAATAACTTGTTGTATACTCATTTTCTCGGCGTCGTCATCATCGTCGTCTGCGCCTATTAGTGTGTATATCATCTTACCAGCAAAATATCTTCGGGAGTCAGCGAGAGACAAGAAAAAAATGCAAACGATAGAAAGAAGAAAATAACGTTTTGAAACCACTGCAACAATTTGTAATTTTTTTTTAAAGTGACAAAAAATCCGCGTCGTCGTCGTTCACCACAAAAACGTCTACAAACTTTCATTCTATTCGTTGTTTTTCTCTCCTGTTTTCATAATTTCGACCAATCCGATAATTTGATTCCGTATAAATCTGCCTAGTGTTTTTATTTCACTGGTATCATCATAAAATGTTTTATTTTTTTATTTCCCGCCGTAATAAAAAGTTCGTTTTGAGTTTTCTCGTAAAAGAACCAATTTTTTAGAGTTTCGACAAAACCGTCTGAAGAAAATTAGGTGTTGTTGAACAAAAATTTGTAGTCGTTTTCAAATTGTATTCCTTCTCTGTTTTCAGCAACACTCTCTCCACTGCTTTTTCTTTGTAGAAATATCCAAGGTTTTAAAATCTTCAATCTTATCAGTTTCATCATTTTACCTCTTATCATTTTCTCATTTTTCGTGTCCTCGTCATATACTCCCTGTTGTAAACAGCATTATTTTTTTTATACTTATCACACCTCTCTCTCTCTCCGTTTTAGTTGTTGTCAGTGACGCTTTTATTATTGTAAAATGTACCGTTTGTTTTTGTACAGTAGGTTAACCCTACTTGACCTTAACGTAATCGAAGGCTCTCTTGTGAAACGAATTTTCAGAATTTCTTTAAAGACCCTTGGAACGTGTTCGACTTTATCACAGTCATAGGAAGTATTATAGATGCACTTGCTATGGAATTCGCGGTAAGAGCTCCCCTCATAAAAACGTTTAAAATATGATGAATGCTTCCACTTTCCTTGCGCTCAATTTACCCTCAAAATGGAGCTATTGTGAGTTTCAAATGATTTCACCTGTCTGTATTCTTCCTTTCAGCAAAATTTCATAAATCTAGCGTTCTTGAGGCTGTTCCGGGCAGCTCGTTTGATAAAATTACTTCGGCAAGGGTATACGATTAGGATTCTACTGTGGACCTTTGTACAGTCGTTTAAGGCCCTCCCATACGTATGTTTACTCATCGCCATGCTTTTCTTCATTTACGCCATTATCGGGATGCAGGTGAGTACATTCCTTCCAATCACGCTTGAAAACACGCCACCATCCCTAATATGTCCCCCTCTATAGTCTACTATATACGCTAACTTCCAGATATGCTACACAAAACTGCAATAGTCCCCCTCAAAATAAAAGTCAGATTCCGGAAATAAATTGTGCCTTCCAAAATTTCTTTCTACTTGATTAGATAGAAAAAACCACCAATTTCAAAGTGATTACTCTTCGTCTCTTTTACCCACCTACACATTGTATATCTATACATGTATAAAAACACCTTCCTAGAAAAAAACATCTCTACTAGAGAGACAGTTTAGTCAGAGTGGAACTTTTAGTGTTTAGCAATTTACGTGAAAGTACCGACAAAATTTCGGTGCCATAAACGAAAATTAGGGAAAAAAGAGTACTACCCACACCGTGCCGTCGTAACAATAATCCATCAATGTCAGTCGCCTCACCAGAGAAGCAGACACAAAAAAATCTCCATTTTCATAATGTCTCTTATCTTGTCTTGTGTTTTCTTGTGTGGGTTGGGTTTGCGTTTGTGAGTGAGTCTGAGTGAGTGTAGCTGTAACAATGTGCCATTATTTGCCATGTGTTTTTACATACGTGACTTACTTGTTATTTGTAAAGTGTAGGTTTTCGGCAATCTCAAGTTTGATCCAGACCTGTCAATCAACCGTCATAACAATTTTCAGTCGTTCTTTGCTGCCCTCCTTCTCTTATTTCGGTGAATAAGAACAAAATACATAAATGTTTAAATCTAGTTCTCTCAAATCCTTTTCTTTCCAAAAAATATATATATTTTTCTTTCTCTCTATATCTCTCTCTATATATCGCAATAATAAAACGTGTGTATACCAAAAGTAATATTGTCACACTTTTTCTCTCTGCTCTATGTTGTCTATTTCCTTCTTTTTTCTCTCTTATTTTTCTTTTTAGAAACAGTTTTGTCACTGTCAATAACTAGTACTTGTGTATTTTAGTGAGTGTAAAAATACAAGTTTCCCATTTCTTTAATTTCTTTCCGTTTGTAATGAGTAGCTGTTGAGTGTACTGTACGTACTCGGAATTGTCTTGTAGTAAAAACAGTCAGTTATTTTGTTTCAAACAAACACAGCACAAAAGAAAAACGGATAAAAAAAATTATGCCAGAAATTGCAATAAATTTTTTTAAATATTTTTTTTCTCTGTCGTAATTTGTTAAACATGTCCGCACTATCCCGGTGTGGACAGGGACTTGCAAAATATATGGCTATGTTTTTTTCTCTCTGGTGCTCACGTTGTTTATGCGTGTGTCATTAGACTCGACTACTAACAAATTTTGTAGCTGAAACAAAAAGAGACGTTGTTGGAGAAGTTGAATGTACTCCTACAGTACTAAATAAATATTACACCGTAGCTCTGAGTCCGTATAAATATTTAGATGCAGCAGTAAGCGTAGATGTTATTAATAATTGGCGACGACAATCGTTTGTTATTCGTAGTAGACCCAGTCGCGCACGGAGTACGTAAACAGTAGTGCTGTTGTTGTGTGTATATATATATATTTATTTTTTATATAGAAATTAATTAATCATAATAGTTGTCTTTTTGTGTTTTCCCGTCGTCGACGGTCGTGTGTCAAAAATTTCTCTTAGTCTTTTTTCTCTTTTTCTTCTTTTTTCTTCTTCCTTCTCCTCCTCCCGTGTTTAAATGTCCAGTACAGTAATTTATGACGCAGTGTGTGCAATTGAAAGATTTGATGAAAATAATAATAATAATAATATTGTAATATGTTCGTTGTACATTGTTGGTACTAAAACCTAATAACCGAATCGTGAAATACACACGTACACAAAAAAATATACACAATTTGGTCGCCGTTTTTGCGTGGTCGGCATCCTTGCTGTTGATATGATTGATCGTGTAAATAAATTAGTGGAAACAGCAAAATAGTAGAACGTACCGTATTTAGGTAAAAGTAGAAGTGGAAGGCTTTAAAAAATATTAGACGTAAAATGTAATGAAACTAGTGTTGGTTGGTTGTTTGAGTAATCAGCAGCAGAGCAACAAGTACTGTAGAGATAGAGTTATGTGTAGTTTTGTAGAAAATTGGTTGGTGTGCTCTTCTCATCTTCCTCCTTGTCATAGTAGTAATGAGATCCTTAGAAACTGAACAAAATTAAAAAAAGAGTGTCGCTAAAGCCCAAACTGCCCAGAAGAGGGGATGACCGGAAGTGTTGTTTTAGAAAAAAAAGAAACAGCTGATATTCACAACAGCAAAAAAAAGATACAAAAAAATTGGACATTTTTAATGGCACGGTATTTTCTTTTTGTGCCTCTTGTCTGCTTCGTTCTATTCCCAGGTGTTCGGTAACATAGCGTTGGACCCAGAAACTTCAATCACGCGGCATAACAACTTTCGAAATTTCCAGCAAGGCCTCATGCTTCTCTTCCGGTCAGTATAAATAAGTAACAAAAACACGAAAAAAGCAAGAAACGACACTAAGAAAATCAAAAACATCAAAATGCAAACGAATTTTTCTTAATTATTATTTTCACTCTATATATTTATTTATTTTCCATCAAGCGAAATCATATATTTTATTTGACAAAACAGAAAACGTTCTAGAAAAAATCTTACTGCCTGCCAACCATTTACAAGTTTGCAAATTATTTATATATATATATATATGATAAGTTTGCTGAAATTTTTTCTTTCTCAAAGAAACAACGTAACGTTTTCCATTTTATACGAAATTTTACTATTTTTAATGAAACAATTGCCATAGTTGAGTCATAGCATATCAGCATCATTTCTTAAGTTGGTCTCTCTTTTATTTTCAAATTTGATAGGCTATTTCTATTAGTCCCTTTTTTTCTCCGTCTCACTTTACCCCACTTCTTTTTCGCAATGACTTTGTATATTAACATGTATACCGACATGATATTTTGAAAACCTGCTGCGCGCGCGGCGAAACAAAAAGGCTTGTTTTTATCCCACAGAAAAAAACAGTTCAAACTTTCTTGATCTCCACAAAATCAACAAAATAACGATTCCACGTTCAGTTATGTACAGACAAATTTTTAAAAAATTAGATTCGAAAATTCTTACCACAAAATTATACCATCTTATGTTAGAGATCTGATTACATAAATATTTACTTAAAATTCGTAATTTTTAAAAAAAGAGGCATCCAAGTGCAACAGTAACTGCTCCGTAAGAATTTTCATGTCTGATTTACCTTGTAATTAAATCCAACTCCATCCGACTTCTATACTCTCTCATTGTACAGATCCACTCTAACTATCTTTGAAAGTCAACACAACATGTACTTACTTATATCATTATATCTCCAGTTGAATTGATTTGCATGCTGCTTGAGCATGGCTTAATAATGTATCCCATGTAAGATAATTGATGGTAAAACCATAATTAGTATTGAACATCGTCATTTAAAACTAAAAACTTTTTTATGTTGAGCCGCTTTCTATTTACAAAAAATGTTACATGTGTACCTATGTTAGACACGTATGTGACACTAATGTAACGTTTTTAGAGCCTCCTTATATTTTGCATTTTCGCTGACATTTCCAAACCAGACACAAATTTAAAAAAATAATAATAATTGGGATATGTGGATGACAAAATTATTTTTATGGCTTCATACCTACCTATATGAGTCTTTTGTTTTTATTATTACTTCCAATTGTTTTCTGTGTATCTGGGTGTCTCATGTTAGTAGTGTCTGTTTGTAACGGGGAATCCTGCTAATATTTTGTTGGTCTACTTAAACTCGCGATTCTACAGCTGTGCTACGGGAGAGTCCTGGCCTTCCATAATGCTTTCGTGTGTCAAGGACCGGCCCTGCGATCCTCTATCGAAAAAAGAAGACGACGCTTGTGGTTCCAATCTTGCCTATGCGTATTTTGTATCCTTTATATTCTTCTGTTCCTTCTTGGTAAGCCACCCTCGCCAAAAAAAATAAAAGTGCCCGGGTGGGAGGATCTGTAAAAGGGGCCACCAATTTACGCAATTTTACTTTTGCAGATGTTGAATCTTTTCGTTGCCGTCATTATGGATAACTTTGACTATCTGACGAGAGACTCGTCAATTTTAGGCGCCCATCATTTAGATGAGTTCATTAGGATATGGGCGGAATACGATCCTAGTGCCACGTGAGTTGTTACTGGATAACACCGTGCACGTGCTATATGAATGACCCCCAGGGATGTTTTAGATTTGTATTAATTTGACTTGATTTATTGATTGTTTTGCAGAGGCTATATCCATTTTACTGAAATGTACGACATGCTTCGAAACATGGATCCTCCCTTGGGCTTTGGCAACAAGTGTCCGTATAGACTGGCGTACAAAAAACTAATTAGAATGAACATGCCGCTGGACGAGGACGGACAAGTTAACTTTACCAGCACGCTCTTTGCACTGATTCGCGAAAATCTCAGTATCAAAATGAGATCCGCTGATGAGATGGACACGGCTGACAGGGAACTCCGGGAAACCATCAAGCACATTTGGCCCCTTCAAGCAAAGAAAATGCTGGATTTGGTCGTGCCTCCCCCCTCGGAACGCGGCTCCAAGAAGATGACCACGGGCAAGGTCTACGCCGGGCTCCTCATCATAGAAAACTGGAAGACCACCAAGTTTGGGAAGATCGCGCCGGCTGGCGGCGTTCCGGTAAGGAAGCTTCACAGTCGAAAAAAACGGCTTATTTTTTCTCACTCTTTTGAGCACTGGCGATGATGCCCTTGAAAAAAAAAATTTTATATAATACTTTATATATATATATATATGACACTGTTTCCCTCCAAATTTACATTTTACTCCCATCATTTCTAAATATATCATATACTGAGTTCCTTGAGGGCCCCTGATTTCGCTATGTCTTATATCTATCTATGTACAATTTTCAGTTGAATGTATAAAAAATCTATTAAAAAAATATTTTAATATGGACAACTCCTTAGGCAGATGAATCCATCTAGTAGGTAGTGTCCTGGTAGAGAAAGAGGATATATAGGAAAAAAGGAAACTATAATTTTTTAACTTATCTATCTATCTATCTATCTATATATATATATATATAATTAATATATATATAAACCGGAAATAANATCTATCTATATATATATATATATTTAATATATATATAAACCGGAAATAATAACTTAAAATTAGAAGTCAGCCGCGGGTGGACTCCTCCGTTGTTTAATGGACATGGCAAAAACGCATAACCACGATGATAATGATGGTGGGGATGAGGAAGACGGTTTGGATACCGCTCCAGGCACCGGGGATGACGGTAAAGAGTATCTTGTGAGCACGGCCTCGGCTCGAAACAAGAAACGGAGTAAACGCAAACGCTCAAGTACACGGAGACGCCCCAGCTGGCAACAAAAGAATGGGGTTTGGCTTAACTAAAAATACACTCACTCACAAACAAAAAAAATTGATTCCAAGTTGTTCGTTCTTTGTTGTTGTCGTTGTTTGTTTCCTAATCAGCCGTGTATAACAAACTATTTAAATCTATATATATAATATATATATCATATATGCGTATATTTCCTCTTAATATACTTTTCACACTCTCTCAAGCAAACAAATTCTCAGCAGCACAGCAGCAGTAGTAGGTTTTTAGGCAGCTATACTATTTGGGTCAGCCGCAGCAGCAGAAGTGTAAAAAATATGTTTGAAAAAAATAATTATTATTTACCAGAATAAAACGGAGAGTTTATTTTTGTCCCTTATGTATGACATGTATTGTAAAACAGTATTAGTGGTGCGGTGTGTCCTAGTTTTCGGTAAAACTACCCAAATTTACACCCGTTCTTAGAAGCGTAGGTGTGTAGTTAGAGAAAATGTAAATCGGAGAGAAATAAAAAAAATGCCGGGGAACGAACAACGCGCGGGGGTATTAGTTCGTGCGAAGCGGGGACGGGGAAAGGTGTGTGTTGTAGAAGACATAGCCAAGTAGCCAGGGGCAAAACAATTGTAGTCACTTGCAAAAAAGTTGTCCCTTTCCTGTGTTCCATCAGCAGTGTGTGTGTGTGTCATAGTATTACAGGGAGCGGGCCTGGAAATTCTTTATTACTGATACAACATTTCCGGGAATTGTAGCCGGGATATTTTTCTATTTAAAAAAAATCATTTTTTGGTAAAAAGACAAAATTCGGTTTTGATGAAAGATTTTTCACGCCCGCTTTTCCTGAGTATAAAAGTGCGTGTAGCAAATAGACCTCTTCTGGGTAAGTTGATAGTAGTCGGGATAAAAATGTAAAAAAAGGGGGAAATGCTCTCCACTTGTACGACCGTTGTTGTTGATGGTGGTGGTGGTACCGTTGAGTATGTGGGTAGTGTGCGGTCGTCCGGTAGTTGTTGTTGTAGTAACCGTAGATTCCGTAGATTGTAAGTAGAGTAAACGTGTAGTGCTCAAAACACTTCACCCGCACACGTTAAGTAGACTTTTGCGTGCGGAGTGGTTTTGAGTTTTGAGTAAAGTAGTGTGACTGTAACGGTAGTAATTGTCGAGATGCTGCGAGAAAAAACGAACAGTAGTGTATAATTACTGCAATTTGTTTGTAAATTTCGGTAAAAAAACAACCAACCTGTCTCCACACATGTTTTATTATTTGTCTTGTAAAAATGCTATTTTTTATTTCCAGTATAGTATGGCCTTTCCCGTAGAGATAAAATATATAGAGTGCCACGTACGTTTTATCTTGCAGATTTCCGATTGTAGACTAAATTTCCGTAGAGTATCGTAGTAGTAACGTCTCTGATGATCAATTTTATATGCACTCAATTAAGTAGTTCGGGGATAATGTTCACTCACCGTCGCTCAGTCAAAAAATATTACGTAAATTGCACTTTATTCCTGTATGAGCACACAGCGAGAGTATCAGATAACTTGTTTATATGTATATATAAAAAAAGATGCAATTTCTCCTGTTTTGTGGACGGTCACAAATGATTTTTTTTGTCTAGCGAGAGATCCTAAATTGGGTTAAGCATGAACCAGGTAATGAAAATTGAACGAAACGACGAGGCTCGATATAAAACAGCCACATTTCTTGACAATATTTTTTATTCCAGGGGACATCACATGTATTACTATACTTTTTTGTAAAGGGCCGTTATAGCCATTTGTCTCTTATAAGAGAGCGTGTTATATCGAGCGTCGGCTGTTATTTCTCCACATTTTTTTTTCTCTTGGCGACCGATTAAATAATATGTTGGTTATGTAAGGTTGTAGTGTATCGGGGAATGTTTGTATATCTATATAAAAAATCTTGTAAATTCCGGTTGAAATTAAGTTGCTGCTTTGTATGATAGCACTACTGATTTGATGTGAAATCCAAAAGTAAGTTTGTGCATGACTGTATCCGAGTTTGGAGTATATTGGTATTTTTAGAGTGCATGTGTTGTCGTATGTCAGATCACTTATGTCTCTATCTATCTATCTATCTATCTATATAATATGAAGTATGTATTTTCGCTCACTGTTGACGATACTCAGTAAAAGGTAGATCACACTCTATGGTACATGTTTTTCTGAGAAAATGTTATCTATTTATAGAATAATTGATCCAGCTAATTAGAACATGTTTTAGTGGCATTGGCTGTCTCTTTGCGAGAGGATGTCGAGCTGTATTAATGGAGCCCTGGTTTACGTTTTCTTGTAGGTCATTGAACTTCACGACATTGTGACCGATGGGAGTAAGGAGGGGAATGCGAGCCCGTTGTTGGACGACAAAGCGAGCACAACGGGCCGAGGGAGAGGAGATCCGTACGAGTTTGATCGGGAGTCGATGCACGACATGGAGATGAGAGAGGAAGACGAGTTCCAGGCAAGAGGTGAGGGGCGACGGGAGACAAAGTGGAATATTGTCGCAAGTTTATTGAAATGTAAGATGGTTTGTGTTTTAGATACGATGTATCTGCATCCGCATCAAACGCGGGGGAGAAGTAGAAGATTGCGGAGTCGCTCTCCGTCGCCCACTCGGTTGGGGATTCATGAAGTAGGTTTTAGTGACGCTGTAGATGACGTGGTGGGGTTAGTTCGAGACGAGACTTCGAAACGAGGAAGGGCTCGCAGAAAAGTGAGGGGGGATGAGTTTTGCCTTTCTCCCGTAAGAGTCCGGCCAGGGTACGACAGTGCACTTAGTCCATCCACTCCAGAACAAGGAGCAAACAATGGATTTCTTCCACCTAGGTGAGTACAAAAGGGGTGTGGCTTAGATTAGAAGGGAGGCGCGTCATTGGCTGATTTAAAATAGAGCGTTTTAATGGGATTTGTCTGTAGATTTTCAAGGCTTAATAACAGTTTAGACAGATCCCCCAGCCCTCCTTATCACCAGAGACCGTTTCATCCGAACGGAAGTTATCCGATGCTTCCAGGAAGACGTACAGGTTTCACACGTTAAAACTCTCCAAAAAGCTTACCATGAAATCCCCGCAAATTCCTGTGCATCTTGCTGGGAGCATGTAAAATAACGGGTTTTTACATCGTTTTAGGTGGAAGACGTCTCCCGGCAACACCCCCTCATCCATCAGCCCTCCGGTTGCCACCCCACGTGAGAAATCTTAATCAGCCAGCTTCAGGTAAACAAATGATTCAACTGGAAAATCGGGGTCAGAATATCGCCCAGTCTTTCTTGTAAACAAAAAAAACTAATCTAACATACCAAAATTTTTCTTCAGAAAAAAAATCAAATCCTATTTTTTTTTCTTTTAAATTCTGTTAACACGAATAACAACACACCAAAAATATCACTATTTCTCTCAAAAAAATTTATAAATGCAAAATGAAACCTTCTAAAAAAATTATTCAACTTTTTAGCGCTGCAAGAGCATCACTGCCGCTAGCTGCTTTTTTTCGTCAAGAAAAAAACGAAAACCTGTTGTTTTTCTTAAAAAAAGCATACAAAAAATCGCCGCTCTTTCTCTCTCACTCTCACACAAAAAATCTGAATCAAAGAAAAAAAGCGTTCAGAAAATTTTTTTATCTCAACTTTTCTCTTGTCTCTCTCTCTTCTCTCGCATGTGTCTATTTTAACATTAGGCTCGGCTGAAGCTATCAATTTTCCCAGACTGAATGTATCCCCTACTCGTACGATGAGAACATATACTCCCGAACCACGCGGATACCGTAGCCGGCGTGAGCTTCCACGTGAGCCCTGGAGACAAGTGACAGATCCCCGACTTAGAAGAGATCCTCTCAGTTTTGAACAAGCAGTTGCCTTAGGTAGGCACCAAGTTTCCACTATTCCCAATGAAGTCTCAAACTGAAACAAATCAAAATAATAAAATAATAAAAAGTATCAAAAAAAATCAATACAAACCATCAAAAAATATTTATACCGTTTAATAATTATTACTTATTTTTTAAGAAAATCAAAAACAGAAAAAAGTAAAATAATCACCATCTTTTCTCCTTCTCTTGTTCTCTTCTCTTCTTGTTGCTATCTTCTTGTTGTACGTACGTACGTATTTACTGTTCTGTACATATGAGACTTCCGTATATAATTTCTCTCTCTCTCCTCTCTCTCTCTCTCTAGCTATCTGTCTCTCTCTCTATATCTCTTTAGTATATACATACCCTTGATTTCTCAGTTGTGTTCTATAAAAATATCCGGAAAATGCAGAAAAAACGTATATATTTCTCGTTACTTCTCATGATTATCTCTCTCTCTCAGTATCATTACTATTATATATTCGTTAGCGTATATATACATATTATATATATCAACCATTTTGCCACAAATATGTTATATCTATATATATAGCGTATGTGTTATATGTACATGATAGTATATCTATTATCTCTATATTCTTCTATGTACCCCCATATATATGATCAACTCCAAAACCGACCCCCGTGTTTAAAATCCCTGTGTAAAACAAATACCCCCTTGTGTATTTATTATTATTATTATTATTATTATAATGAAATTCCGAAACCCTCTAACCCCACTCGGTTGTCTCCCCCTACCAAAACCGACCCCCGTGTTTAAAATCCCTGTGTAAAACAAATACCCCCTTGTGTATTTATTATTATTATTATTATAATGAAATTCCGAAACCCTCTAACCCCACTCGGTTGTCTCCCCCTACCATCACCACCACCCACTTCCACCTTTTCCAATTTTCCTCCCACCCAAGCCCGAATATCAACCCGTCTTGGTTTTGTTTTTCTGTGTGTGTCTCTGTGTGTCTGTGACGATGATGATGAGAGCCCAGAATTTTTTCATGACAAGTCGTTGATGATAATACAAAAAAATGATAGAGAAAGTTGGGGAAAAAAGTAAATTGAGTTTTTTGTCCGTTTTTCGAGAGTCACCGAGTCTTTGACTCGCCTTGAGCCAAAAAAAGAATAATTCCCTGCAAAGTAAACCGGTAAACGATGATTTGCTCATGATCAAGCTCTCCACTCTCTTCTTCTTCTTCGCGTTCAGCCGATTTAGTAGCCGCCGACGCCGCCACTAGCAGCAGAATCCACCACCATCTCACCGATGATGAAGATGACTGGTGCTGACAATTGCTCCTTTCTAATGCTCTAATTCTTCCTAGAGTCGTCTCCAAACTTATCTTTGTATGTAATTGTTGTTGTTGTTACTACACACAGCTGTTCGTATTATTAACAAACTAGACTTGTAATACGGTTTCGCAAAAAAAAAAGTTTACCAAAAACGAGTGCACGCGTAAACACCATCGGCAAAAACGAGCAAAAATGCAAAACATGCCTTTCATTGTTTTATTCGTTCGTGTTAGATTCGCCATCACGTAATTAGTTGTGTCTTGTGTGTTTTCGGAGATGGCAGGCAGACAACAAAGGATTTTACTAAGCGTAAACATAATTTGAGGTTCCTCATTCAAGCGACCACCGGTAACAAAATTATTATGTTCGTGTCATCCAACGACAATTAGCTACAAGGGTAACGTCTAAGTAGCACATTTTTAGCGGTGTTAATTGTTCTATTAATATTATTATTCACTTGTACTGATAAATGGTATAGCCTGGACTGACATTTTAATATTATTCAAGTGTTTCAATCATGTTTACCACGTAAGTTTAGAGAGCAGACATGGAACGCTAAAAAAAAAGTGAAACAAAGTAAAAATTTTATATATTTACAGGTAGGTTTTTCAATGGGGAAAAGTTAAATATAAAGTCTTAAAAGGGCGATAAAATGAAGCTTTAGCTGTAGAGTACGATGACGATAATAACTGAACGCCATACAACTGGTTAAAGGTCATGTTAGTTTCGATTTGTTAGTTTTTTCTCGCGCAGTGATGGCTTTTCTGTACAAAACGAACATTTCATTACAAAAAGTCTGCTAAGTTTTAAAAATTAACTTGATAACTTAATTAACTGGTTAAGTTAATCTGAAATAGCCTTCTGCATACAGAGATGACACAATGTTGAGCAAGTAATTTGCAAGAAAAATCAGGTTTTTGGCCTTGTTTACAGCTTAGTCAATAAATCCTTAGAATGGGAATCGTTGTCTGCGTGCGTGCTCCTTTAATATATCAGTTTTAATTGCAGAAAACAATTTTCTGCAACTGTTAAGTTTTGCCAGTGGTTGATTATTAA
>JAHZNE010005440.1:0-18897 GCA_027744055.1 Callyntrura sp. NNG-2020
AGGACGCTGGTCCTACATTATAAGCTTTGCTGGCTTTTATTTATTACTGAGGATTCTTAAATCATAAGTCGCAGAGATGCTTCTTGCAACTGCTACTACAGTGCATGAGCTATACTTATTAGGCGTAACTGATGTAGTTTTTTGTAGAAGAAGGAAAAATCCAGCACATTTGTTACCCAAATTAATGTACGCCTAAAAATCACTTGTAAGTATATGAAATTTCGCCAATATACACCACATATATGTTGTCCCGTTGTTCTCCTCAGAATAACCTTGGTTGCACCCAGAAACGACATTTTTTTAATTGAGTTTGAGTTTGACTTCGATTATGCGTCACTTTCAGTAGACCTTTATGCAACAAGTTTTAGAATTCACTCCGGTTCTCATCTGTGGCATGATGTCTTTCACATGCATAGAAACGTATTTCTAGACAATTGTCATCACCAACCCTGTCCTATCCTTAGAAGTGCATCATATTCCCATCATTAGTTGTAGGTAGGTTAAGCGTTACTCGATGCGCAGTTTTTCAAACCATCGATCGCAAATAAATTATAGTATTTTGCAATCGTATTTATGCTGCTTACACTAACGCAACTAGATACACGTTACGTTAACTTGGTATGTTTTTGTGTTAGCTACTTCAGCGGTAAGCACATAACAATATTTTATAATTTATTACGGTCAATTCAAAAAGTTTCTTGTTTACATGAATTTATGAATATGAGTAGCGATTTAGACTGACGCATTTGAACGGACGTGTAATAAATTTTGCTAGTTTTCGGGTCCTTCTAAATGCACGCCGTATGATTATAAAACTTCTAGATGGGAAAATAGTAGCAACCTTATTGAAAGCAAGAAACAAATGTAAAGATCAATTTTTACGAGTGTGGTACCCAGACCAATTCTGGCGCCATGAGAAAGGAAATGTATTAACACTAGTAGCCCGCCGCCTACGATACAACAGAGTTTGAATATATATGCCTTCAACACGATTGAACTACAAAACCAGGAATTCTTCCATCCATCACTTCCATCCACTGTAGTTGTACAATGATGTTTAAAATTTTCAAAAATTTCCCTAAGAGACTGAGGAGCGGGTGTATTTTGTAATGATAAGCAAATACAATACATGGATTATAACATACCGTACGTTACATACGTTTACATGTCATTTATCTTTCATGAATGCCGCTGATAATTAAACGAACTTATTTAGCAAACGCGAGAAAAGAACTTCTATTTCATTAACAGAAACAGTGCAGCCTAACATTTCGCATGGATGGCGGCATAATGTAGCTACATTTGGTTTATAAAACTTCTATTCATACATACCTTATGGAGAAGAACGATCTCGAACAAATTGGAAATGCATACGGACTGTATAGAGTCGTAATTATGCCCAGAGTGCGCATATTTTTAGTTGTGTTTATATAGGTACATACGTGTCTTTATATTTAATAATATTTTGTATATACAAAGGCGCATATTTTGGTGCTTTCTAATTTTACGTCCATTTTCTAGTGTGACCAGAGAGGAAAGGACAGAACACTCACAAGTATCGCTGACATTCACGAACATGCACATGTTAGGAACGTGTCGCCATAAGAAACTCTATTACTACACCCTTTTTTCGTTTCCACGACGCAATTTTTTATGCGTCACTTAAATTATAAATATACGAGCGGACACGCTTATAGCTTCCACAGTTCGTTTTCAGGAAACTACAGGGAAAGCTTCTACCACTTTTCACAAGAAACAGTAAAGTGCCGGAAATTATACTGAATTGTAAGTATATGTACGCCGCCAATAATGTAACTTTATTGCCTTATAAGGAAAAAACTTCCCCCATCCTGCTTCAACATAACATCAATTCAAACTTGCAAACTGAATTATTCTCCCTGTAAATTGTTCTGTTGCGTGTGTAAATCCCACCCCGATACGCAATGAACCTTTAGGGTCAACGAATTGAAATAATAATATGCGCATTAATAAATTTACAAAACACTGATTCCCATTGCCAATTGTAGAGGTTAAGTCTAGGCGATTAATACTTTTTTGGTGAGGTAGGCCAAAAAATCGTTAGTGCTGCTCTAGCGCTGGTCAAAAGAACAAGGCATTCTAACAAGCTGCTTTAATCCCCTTTTATTGCTACAGAAATGTTGGCGGCAGAACAAAAGCAAATTTTCTCCGTTCCCGTAACATCCACCGTTACCCCCGCAGAAGGAGGGAGCGTGACCACCAGCAAAAGTGTTCCGCTGTTGGGTTCTTACTTTAAAGCGGCATTTTATTTACGCGTGATCCCATTCCGAACAAAGTATGACGCTGACTTTCAACGGTGGACGCTGACGACCTCCAAAATACACTGGGTAAGTTGATATAACTTGGGTAAAGCTTTCTGTATCTGTAACCTTGAATTCTGGTACTGATTGAATAGGTTACCTGCGTATTATTGACTTGGATACCCAACATTCTCTATGCGACCTTCCTTACTTTTGGGGCCTCCGTCGAATTCCGGGGTTTGCAAAAGCGCCCCGCCAACACGTACTTTCAAATAGGCCACATTTATCTTCACGCTTTCAGATCCTTCTATTTTTATTGGATCGTGGCTCGTCATCGGGAACAAATGGAGCACTCCTTAAACAGCTGCTCTGCAATTTTGGGGTCCCCTTGTAATGCCTGGCGTTCCGTGTGGAGCCTGGAGAAAGATGGCGCCACCGGCAAGAAGGCAAACCAGAAAATAGGAGGCGATATAAAGCGAGCCCAGTTTTACTTCTTCTGTGTTGTCGTAGTCTACCTGGCAGTGCACCTGGCGGTGGCTGCTACGGGATACATAAAAATAAATTCCCCCATCCGTTTCCTCCAAGGTTACGCCCTGATTGTGTGAGGAGGTCTGGTGGGAGCAAAAGGATTTATCTACGGCTACCATCGCTGCCCTCTGCACTTGGGGCTATCTAGCCACCGGCATTGTAAATTTTATCGCGGAAGTATTCCTTATGGTCCCCTACCCCCTGGCTTTATGGATCGCCACCAAAAAATTTGAATTTTTCCTCAATGGGGAGAGCTCCGATGCAGAAAGTGGGAAGGGCCAGAGAGCAGAGGAAGAGACGGCGGATATAGCGGAGCGGTATGAACAGCTGAAGCAATTTTCCCAGGCATTGAATACCTCCTGGGGGAAAATTAATTTTATCTGGCATTTGTTAGGCTATTTAGCCACCGGCATTGTAAATTTTATCGCGGAAATATTCCTCATGGTGCCCTATCCCCTTACCTTATGGATCGCCACCAAAAAATTTGAACTTTTTCTGAATGGGGAGAGCTCCGAAGCAGAAAGTGGGAAGGGCCAAAGAGCAGAGGAAGAGACGGCAGATATAGCGGAGCGGTATGAACAGCTGAAGCAATTTTCCCAGTCACTGAATGCCTCCTGGGGGAAAATTAATTTTATCTGGCATTTGTTTACCTTCAATCGGATCGTATTTGGATTTTACCTTCTGAACGAGGGAGAATGGGGTCTGGCTCAAGGTCACACGCTGCTCATGATTTTAATGCAAATGATTTTCCAGGGAGTCGCCATCATCTTCTCGGCAGATGTTTTTGTGAAGGTGACAAGCTTATCGCAAATCAGAGTTGCAAAATGTATTCCAAGTATTAAATATGCATATTAAAAATTTCAGATGGACAATTTTAAGGATTGGCTGACTTCCACCAAAAACTGGGCCCAGTTTTGGTTGTCCAGCAGCCGCCCACAAATTGAAAGGATGCACATTGGATTGGGAGATCGTCCTGTGGGTGTTTCTTACCAGGGATTATACCACTGCACATACGGATTCATAGCGCAGGTGATTCATTTTAATTTAAGCGGTCGCGGTTCCCAGAATTCTGTGCAGGAAAATGACATTTTATTAACGGACGTGCTTTATTCCTCCAAATTTTCAGGTACTGGCCTTCACCATCACAATATTTGTCGTCACCATTGATTCTGTTCCCTCCTCAAAAATATGCAGTTGCGAATAAGCGGTAGTCTGCCACCTGTTGTTTCAAACCATTGCGTAAAAAATTAATTCATTCCTGATAAAATATCAATTGATTAAAATAAACCCTAACTTTTGTACAAATCCATAATTTTGATCCATATATTATGGAATGCAATGCTTAAAATCCTTTTTGATATTAAAATACTCCCGCACGTCCTGTTGTGGGACCATCGTGATGGGGTTCGAATGTCCCCTCATCTCTCTTACACTGCAGACCTAAGGACACTGCAGATGCAGAGGCATCCCCCGATTCCAATAACTCCTATCATTTCCGGTTTTAAGCAAACTTTTTCGATTCATTTTATTCTTTGTTATACAAATGCACTATTTATAAATAGGGATATACATCACATGTTCATTCTATGGGTTGTTAAAGAAATGGACGTAGACACTTCTGTAGGTATGAAGTCCAGCAGTTTGATAGAATATGGATCGAAATTGAAAGGTACAACACTTAAGGGTATATGACACTGCAACAGTTTTTTGTTTGTCATCATTGGGGTACGAGTGACACTGGGAGTCTGGTTGTCAGAGATCGGCTTAGTATTTTTTGTCATTTGAAAAAAAAAATTATTTTGTGAATATTATAAAACGACCAACCCTTGTGACCTCCGCCTTGGCACAGAGTCTTACATTGGTTTTAGCTATCATTCCTGAAAATATGGAGCCGATCCCAGACAAGTGAGACCAACAGGCTCCCAGTATCACTCGTCAGTAAAATGTCTCCAGATATTTTGTTTTCAATTTATTACAAGATAGTTAGCATTGTAGATCAATAATGCAGGTCGACGTTAAGAGACATCTGCTGCCTACTACTTGCGACGACCCTCGGCATCCTCTGTTCCTTATTTCTTTCGGCGCCATGTTTTTTGAATCAATCTCGCACAAGTCTCTTCCCGCTGTCGCCACTGCGTAGAGCTTATCGCCTTGCATCCTCGCCTATCCCTGTGAACATTCACCTCCATTTCCGTCGGGAAAATGGCGGGGTTCATCCAACCTAGTTTGACTAAGTCACTCCACATCAAGCTAACCACAGAGAGGAAGGTCACCACAGCGTCCAAAATGTGCCACGGCTCCGCAAAGTAGTGGCGCCGAAGGGCGAACAATTTGAGGACGACCTCAGCAGTGAAGAGGGCAACAAAAATGGCGTTCAAAACCTTCAGGGAATCTTCCCACCCTTCCGACATTTGGAAGTGGTCCATCATCAACACGACCATGTTGACACCGATGAGGAGCATGATAACCAGGTCGAATTTGGCGTTGGTGCAAAAGTTGAACACGACCAATTGGGGTCTCCACCCCGGTTTGGGGATGGACTTGAGGGGTTTCCTCTTCCCCATTTTTTGCCAGGCGGCCGCATACTGCTTTTCGTGTTCCGTCACCACCCTTCCCCTGCCTTCCGACTTCCTTTTTTGGGCATTAAAGCTGTCAATGATAACCCCCACGAACAAGTTGAAGGTGAAGAAGGAGCCGAAAATGATGAAAATGAGGAAGTAGGCGTACATCACAAAGGACGCTTCCCGCCGCGGCTGCTCGTCAATTTCCGTCGAGTCTACGGCGTCCGTCATGATCCCATCCCAGCCTCGGAAGGTCGCTACCTGTAAAAGGCAGAGATAGGCCGTTCCCACGTGATCAAAATTCATGACCGAGTTCTCCCAAGTAAAATTGTGAGCCAGGCACTCGCTCTTGTTCCGAATGACCAGAGGATCTATTATGTAGTACTCTAGATCTACGCACTTGTAAAATTTTCCTTTAAACAGCTGGATGCCCAGGATGGCAAAGAGGAGCCAACAGATAAGACACACGAGGAGTACGTGTACCATGGAAGGGATGGCGCCAATTAGGTTGTTCACCACCCGACGCACCCGGCCCGGGACCCTTACCAAAAATCTGAGGGGTCGCAGGGCCCGCAGGGTCCTCATGGTGTCGAGGGCCCTTATTCTTCTGTATCCTGTATGGACGGGTATTAGGGTGAGTGGTAGAGACAAAATTATAAATTTCATTTCCGGTCAGCCGGTAAGCTGCCCAAAATATCTGGTACCTGCAAGGCTGACAACAAAGCTCACGTGGATCAGCACCACAACGAAATCCAGCCAACCCCAAGCGTCTTGAAAATATCCCACGATTCCAAGAGAAAGCCACTTGATCATCATCTCGAGGGAAAATAGAATCGTGAAGCCGTTCTCCGCATAAAAGAGGATATCGGTGAGAATGGGTTTGGACGGCAGGAAGGCGTCATCCATGGCTAGTGCCACCGAGGAGAGGAGGAGCGTTACGGCAACACCTGCGTCCAAATACTTGTTATCGATGCGCCGGAACTGGAGTCGTAGCTTCGACCAACCGACACCAAACCGGGTGTCGCCCACGGCAAAAATCTGGGAGAATCTGGACGACAGGCATGATGGAGGGTGATCGTTAGGGGCGGGAGGGGGGATAGCATTCTGCTCCTTCTCTTCACCCTCCCCCTCTTTGTCATTATCTCCCAGCAATTCCTGGGGTTCGATACGGTTATCCCGGCGAACAATGAAACTAGCCCCTGATTGCACCATCCGACGAATACCGCTCTTCGTCCATTTTAAAAATCGCCAGAACATCTTTAGTCTTTGGTTGGACCAACAGACTCCAAACCGCGTGCCTTCCACGTCAAAGATGGGGACGATTTTGAAGAATCCCGGGGGCATGCATGCTCTATGGGACACGTCAGAGGAGGGTCGTTGAGCATCATCACGGTCCCCGCATTCATCGATAATATCCAACCATTCAGAATCACTGCCGTATACGGCGCTCCTGGGGTCACTTTTCCCAGGTCGCCGGCGGCTCTTAGGGCGGAGGGTACTATGTTGGGACGGACCGGGCGCCTTCTTTTTGTCTTTTTTTGCCGAGTGCCATTTTGTCCTCATCCGCTTTTTCTTGATTTTCCAGTGGACTACTGTCTTCATCAGGCGTGGCTTTCTTCTAGGAGCGACGGCTGCCGCCATCACGTCAGCCTTAGCGTCCATTCCTGCAGGGTCAATGAGGTTCTGCCTGCGAACAATTAAACTGGTCCATAACAGTACATTCTGTCGGATCCTTGCCATCGCCCAATTAAAAAATCGTCCGATCCTATCAAAAGCCTCCAACAGCTTGTTATGTTCGTCGTCCGTCGAAGGCGACAGGCCACTTACCCCAAAGCTGTTGAGCAAGAGAGAAATGAAGAGGTTAAACAACACCAAATTTCCCACTATGAAGGTGGCGAGGAAGAAGGGGACGCAGACTCCACCGTTGACCAGCATGCAGTTCCACATGGACTCGATCCATTGGCCGCACAGGACCCGGAACACGATTAAAAACGAATGTGCAAAGTCCGTAAAATTCCAACGGGGTAAATCGCCTTCGGGGAAGCGGTCCGTTTTATCTAGATTGGGTGAGCGACCACTCATGAAATTAAATTAGAAATTAATTAATTAAAACAAACAATAATAATTAATTGCAGAAGATGGGGCTCACTAAGGTAGTTTTCGGCAAACAGTTGCATTCCCATGACCTTGAAAAATGGACAAGGGACCTTGAATATTTTTCGTTATGCCAATTATACATTGAATTCGTCGTGTTTGAAATTTCCAATTTCCTACCGCAAAAATGAAGATGGTGATCAACAAGACGAGCACGAGATTGCTCAGCGCCACCACCGTTTTCCCAAAGTTGGAGAGAATCGCATTGAGGGTCGGCCATGACTTGGCTAATTTCAGCACCCGGAGCTGGTGCAAAATAAAATAAAATTAAATCAGTAAATTAATGTGAATGGTTGGATCTTTTTACTTACTTACAATGATTAGCTTTAAAGTGGTGCCTACCAAGCGAAAACTTCTTATTGCTCCTACCCCGCGCACCCCACCCCCTTCAAAGACCAGTTCAATGACGGACAACAGGACAATAATAAAATCGAAACAATTCCAGCGCACTTGGAAGTAGTAGTAGGGGCTCATACTAACCACCTTCAGGGCAAACTCCAGAGCAAAAACTGCGGTGAAAACCTAAAAACGGAACAGTTGTATACTGCAGGGCTTGTTCACCAATTTTTATCAACACAAAATGTGTAGCACACAACTAACCTTATTTCCTGTAGCCAACACCCTACTCATTTCAGGTTTATTGTCCAGACTGGCATGGTCCATGGACAGGAAGACAGTGTTAACCAAAATAACCAAGGTTATAAACAGCTCGGTGAAAGCATCAAACACGATCAAAGTCACAACTCGTTGAAAGCTACTCCAGGGTGGACCACAGTCCCACAGGCAACAAAAGTCTGAAAAAGGAATTTAAATATTTTTTAAAGTGGCTTCATTGGATGAAGGGCAAGGTGATGCGTGTCGATGGGTAGAGTTAATAAAAATGTGTGTAACCTAACCCAACCACGTGTAGCAACCCTGGACCACCCACCGCTTCACTTTCTTGGGAAAACTTTCCCGCTCTGGGAGATCTCCATGGAGGGCGCTACTGCCCCTTCGACTAACGGGCTGCTCCCGCCCCGATGTGGGTTCATCAGCGAGGGGGTCGCCGCCGGTTAATATTAAAGGAGGATTGGGGTGTTCCCGATCGTAGCGAACCCTGACCTTGTCTGCTCGAGCCGCTTCCTCCGCTTCAATTGACTCCAACTCCGCTGCCTCTGCGACGGCCTCCTCCTCCGCGGCCTTTTGCAATTCATCGTAAGACAGGGCGACAGTTGCCAGAATTAGGTTGACCAGGTAGTACGGCCCCAGGAAAAGGACGAAAATAAAGAAGATAATGTGCCAGGGTCCGGCGGTATCCAATATTTGGGAGTATAAGCTCTCCCAAGAGTCTAGCGTGATCAACCGGAAGGAAGTGAGGAGAGCGTGTCCAAAATTGTCGAAGGACGTATAACCATAATTGGGGTTCGGACCGTAGCCCTGCAGACAAGTGAAGTTCTCCGGGCACAACGACCTCCCCAGACAAATTCTGACAAACGTAATCATTCGTATCCCGGCTGTCATACGGCGGGAAATAGGGGTGCCAGTGGGTGTAGTTGAGGTTCCACTGATGCCACTTGATATCCCGTTCTTCTCCCTCGGTGCCATCATCTGGGAAGTAGCTAATGCACTTTTGGGTCAGGACTCCCCGGTACAGCTGGAGACCTACAAGGCTAAATACGGAAAGGGCAACCCCCATAAAGATTACCACGTCCCGCAAACTTTTAACGGATTGAAGGACCGCTCCCACGATCGTCTTCAACCCCGGGACAATGGCAACCGTCTTCAGGGCTCAGAAAACACGACATGTTCGAAGTACCCCCAGGTTACCCATATCCGTTCCCAGGGTGATGTACGACACAGCAAGGATCACAAAATCCAAGCAGTTGCAAGCGTCTCGTAGATACGTAAACTTCTCCAAAATGAAGCCCCTCGCAATCAACTTCACGGCCAACTCGAACGTGTAAATTGCGGTAAAGACATGCCTGAAATATGAAGGTGATTCAACAGTAGCAGCGGAAATATAAAATCGAGGGGCTCCCCTCTCCCCCCACTTCCGCAGCCCTTGATGAGCAAAACGATATTGGTCGAATATTGAATTATTTTTGTAGCTTACTCAGTGGTCTCCGTGAAAGGACTGGACGGCATGGTCATCATGTAACAGTTGCACAGGATTGTGCTAATCATGATTACCGTGAACAACCAGTGAGTCAAAATGGCTATAGCAAATAGCCGAAGCGGGTTGAAAGGCGTAAGGCAGTACAGGGCGGGGGTGGCACTAAACCGGAAAATGTCCTTCTTCTTCGTCACAATGACGAATGACTAGGTGGGAAGAACAATCATTCCAAATACTACCTCCACATATCATAACAATTATGTTTATTGACTCACCGGAATGTTGGAGTAAAAGGGGTCAAAGTCCACCAAAGGGACATTGGCGTAGTCTTCGGTGAAGTAGTAAGAGAGCCTCAAGGGCAGGGAGACCCCTTGCTCCATTTTCGGGTCAGGATTGGTAATTTCCCTTTTCTTGCCCTTCTTCCTCTCATGTTCCTCCTCTTGTTTAGGCTGTTGAGGCAGAAAGGCAGAAATACATCAATATAAAGGAAAATAGGTCTAATATCAAGTTACCCCAGTACCTGAGAAAAATGAATTGGCAATTGTTGTCTAATTTTTGTTTGCAATTTCACCTCTTGCACTTTACTTTCATCCTTTTTTAATTTTTCTTTTCGCATTCGCTCTTTGATCCTTTCAAGAGTCTCGCTCGTGAAAAGTTTAAAATATACAGGGCTCTCTTCAAGAGGAGAGCGGGATCCTTCTCTACCGTCCGACATTATGCCCTGGTGTATTAAAAGACCAAACTCCCTTTCCAAAGACTACTTTACTAAAAATGTCCCCTTCCTCAGGTTGAGTCACCACCCATACTGTTCTTTCGAGGGCTTCTTTAAGTGTGGCACAGCTATAAAATACTACACTGGAAAGATCGAACTGCCAGGTGAACGGTCTTCCATTCTGTTGAATGGTGAACGAACTATGGTTTCAATATGCACTCAGATTTGTGGGGTCTATATAGCTTCAAAGGGGAAAATGTTAGAAGTAGTAGAAGTGGTAGAAGAAGTATTGATCACCGCAGCAGGGACGCAACGTCGATACAGACAGCTGCCGAATTTTGCCAGGGCTGCCTCGCGAGAGGAGGCACTTTGCAAATAGAGACTTATAAAGAATTATAGCGCATTACGAATATAACGCTCATGCACATCGAATACATCATTGGAGAGGTCATCTCGTGCATAGCTTGAAATAGGTTTCCATATTTTGATACTTTTAGTTTTACAACGTATTTATCATTTACAGATGTTTGTTATTTTCAAAATATTTGCATGTCTCAGTCTCAGGATAAAGCAGTACCTTTAGAATGACACACTGACACATACACGTTGGTCAATTGTTATACATTTCTTTGTTTTATTATTTGTGAGGCACAGTAGCCCGCATATTTTGTTATGTACGTTAAGTTTAAGTCAACGTTTAAATATATTATTTATGGTTGTGAAGTTTGACACTTTAAATCATGAAAAGCTTATTTTCACTATGTGTTTGTGTAACAGTGTTGGCGAATAAATAAATACACGATTACGTTTTTGCCGGTGCGGGTTACTAGTTTCACGTTAAATACTGTGTGCTGTATGATTGAAAAAAAATCTTTCTCAAAACTCCATTTCAATGTACATGAAATTTTTAAATCCTGCAGTAGATTTGTTTTAAATATTCTATAAATCCGTTGCTGAAAACAACGTGCAACAATATGTACAAAATATTAACTATTTAAACTTGTCTGTAGGCGAACGTCGGCCGAAGCGTAGTGGTTTCTGTACAGTTCCATTATGCTTGTATATCAATGTGTGCGATCAATCAGTAATACCAAACCTTAAAATTTCCTATATTGTGTGAAGCATGTACTCTATTGATGTGTTTATTGAAATATACAGACATCATTAAGCCATAAATACAAAGACTGTTACCCAAAAACCGCACATGTCACACTTGCACCCTGTCAAAATAATCCAGGTACCGTAGATTAGTCTCTGTAAGAACATTTATTGTTCCGATTCTGACTGAACTGTATATCAACTGGTGTCCAGTTGTTTCCTTATTTTATTACAATTTAAGCTAGTACGCACTTTTATTG
The DNA here is from genome assembly GCA_027744055.1 of Callyntrura sp. NNG-2020. Classification (NCBI taxonomy): domain Eukaryota; kingdom Metazoa; phylum Arthropoda; class Collembola; order Entomobryomorpha; family Paronellidae; genus Callyntrura; species Callyntrura sp. NNG-2020. Next base: position 11,685 of record JAHZNE010005440.1, read on the forward strand.
CATTTAATTTGCATAATATTCCATATTAAAATGTTTCATACTTTATTGCTATTCAGAGATGTATTTTATGATAAAGCAGTAGCGTTGCTTGTAATTTGCTACTTGTATACAAAATCAATGGGCGGTCAAATGAAAAGTCAAAGTCAAGTACTTCAAAGCGCTTTCACGAAAATTATGCCCTGTCATTTGAATATTATATGACAATTATTTAAAAAATGAAAACTCTATGTATTAATGACAAGGTAATGGCAACTTTAGACTGTTGTAGTTCCAAGGAGGAAACGGTGAGCAATAAATTGTTATGTAACTGTCTAGCGAAAAAAGTTTAAATAAATTGTTTCTGAAAGTTTCCCAAGGGCGATAATTTCATACATGATAAAATATTATCCACTGCAAAGTACCTTGGCATTATCATCTGTAAAAAACGTTTTGGCATGATCTATTACAAGATGCTCGTAGCTTTCCAAAAACAAAAAGACTCATATGCATAAAGCGTCCAGGCGCATGGGTTCCTTAATTGTCCTATCATATACTAAAAATGACAAAAAATGAACTCAAATGTATAGACCGCCTTAAATATGGGATATTAACAGTATTCTCATCCAAATGCCACATTCGCCAAAAATTGTTAAATTCTCAGTCCATATTATACCATCAAAAAGAATGAAACGTCCCAAATATACCAATAAAAAGTAGAATTGCGCAATACAATTTTTTAATTCATTATACACAGCTATTTGAATGAGCGCACTCACACCAAATGGTACTCTTACCCACCTGCCTTCCAACTTGCAATAAATTGTTCGCAACTCGAAAGACTTCCAACTGCTTACCCTCCACGACGAGTATGATTTACTGCACAACATTTACAAACTAGCTTGTATCATGCACTTGTGTTACGACAAATCACTTTCAAAAATCTCAACGGAGTTTCAGCCCCTCGCGTAGTTCAGATATTTTATAGGAACTTATTTATTTATTTATTTATTTATTTATTTAGTCAAAAATAGCACAAAATTACAGAGTATTTATTTACCCTTAAAATTTCGTCTATGATGGTAAGCAGGGAAAACTCTACACAATGTAGAGAAAACCTGCCACAACCACTATGTGGTCCCATTTGGCCNCTATTCGTAAAAAAACTGTGAACGATATACGCATATATCAACCATGCTCAGCAAACGGCATTACAAAAATGCTAATTTGACACATCGAGTAATTTTTAAGGTCGTCGTAAATTCTCCCGTTTCTCGGTAGAAGACGTAGCAACCAAGTAATGTAACATAAAACAAATGATTTGCCGTGGTAAATCCTATATACTATTACGCCAGTGCGGTGCCAAAATAGGCGCATACTACACATTGAGCAGTGTTTACATATGGTTTTTTTTTAATTCGATGACACCGACAAAATGTGTTTGCTATCTTCATTTTGAACAAATTTATTTAAGCCTCATGCAGCTTTGTAGACTGGAGGAGTTGTGACATGGCACTCGTAGGGCGGTATGGACGGTTGCCTGTATGTAAGGAGTGGTTGTGGTGATGCAGTGCAGTGTTCAGCTGAGCGAAGTTTGGTAATATCAGGCGCTGATTAAAATCCATTCATAGAACGAACATCTATTACGTCTTCTGATTCATGGTCGTCGAGAAGAAGAGTTGTCGTGCTCATGATGGAAAACAATTAAACTAACTACTACCAACCACTGCACGTGTTGGGTGAACAAACATACTTTCTCTAAGATTGCAGTGCGATCAATAATTATAACGTCACTTGTACCAAAATTTTAAACTGAAACGAAAATTGGCACGTATTGCAAAAGAAGAGGACTGGTCTATTGCATGAAGACACATTGAACCCAGCTGAACACTAATCAGATAAGACGTGGGGTAAACATCCTACTACTAACCTGCATAGAATGTACTAGGCGAGAGAAAATGATTGCCTGCGATCAACAATTATAACGTCACCACAAAATACTTTTTCATAAAAAAAATTCAAATAAAATGAATATTTATGGCTGTATATTGCAATACATGCATTATTTAGAATCAATGACTATTTGTAATTAATGCCAACGACACCAGTCTTAAAAAAGTAAATACGCGGAATATTTTGTGTTTTGTGAATATTTTTTGTTTGGCAAAAGCCAAAGTAGCAATGCTGCAACGTTTTGGAAGGGTGCGTTTAGACATTCAAGTAGGAAATGAGTTTCCTAAAACGAATAATAAGTCCAGTTTTTCGTAATTTCAACCTGTTGAGAGACAGTGTATTACGATCGGCTTTAATGTTCTGTACAATTATGTCCACGTGTCGGTATTTACATTGCTCCCAGCATCTGTCTTCTGTTTCAACCACTTTCGCTTCTGCAAACTAAAAAATTCTTGTTCTTTATTGGAACTGTACCACGGTTTCACTTTACCCTGGTGAAGATGAGAATCAAAAATACAAAGCCCAAAATAAAGTAACAACAGCAACGAAAAACAGATTATTTTAATTTAACGGACAATATTGATTTAACTTTCAGTTTATTTTTCTGTAAACATGTTAATCAATTACAATATTTCTTATGGTACTCGTTGTATTCTCATTTCGTAATAACTACACAAACAACGTCAATGCCGTCATAAATAACTTTTTGCTAAGAATTGAAATTTCTTATGGTACTCGTTGTATTCTCATTTCGTAATAACTACACAAACAACGTCAATGCCGTCATAAATAACTTTTTACTAAGAATTGAGAAAACCAGAGAGACCATATTTGGACTGTCTACTCTGCCATTCCTGGTTCCAACTCGCAAGTTCTACTTATCCAAGGAGATCCCATTTACAGAGTTTTTTGTCTTCAATTTAATAAAGTTTAATTAGAATTAGAGATTGATAAGTTAGGATACATATGCTGCAAAATTACGACGACCCCCCGACCTCCTGTCCAGAAGGTAACCCTACACTGCTATTTTTCTTAAGTCGCCACGCCTTTTGAAGGAGTCTCGCGCAATTCTCTTCCCGCTGTCGCCACAGAGTGGAGCTTATCGTTTTGTAGCCTGGTCTATGAGTGTAACTTTGAAACTCCATTTCTGTTGGCAGTTCCCCCAGATTCCCTTTCCGGACAAAGAAGTCCTTCGTGAGGGCCTTCAAAATGTCAACGCAGTGGACCCTCTCCCCCGTGCAAATAGGGATATCCATGGAAATTATTTTATATTTGTATGGTTTCACCATCTTCCATGGAGCTTCCAGCACACTCAAAAAATCGGATAACTGGCTGTACGCTATAAACTGACATCCCTCCTGGTCAAATTGTCCCCAAATCTCGTAGAACATGTCGTAATCGTTGTCGGTAAGTCCCTCCTGCACTTCCACGGTGGCGCTTGAGTAATTTTCCAGTATGATCGCCGCGTACATGTTGATGATGATTAAGTAGGACATCACATAATAAAGTAGTAGAAAAGCCAGTCCTATCACCGTATTGCCACAGTTCCCGCTTTTCCCATATTCGGCGTCCGGCTCATCACAATCCTCATCTCCCGCGATACCATCAAGAGCCGTATCCCATCCGGCACCTGTGCTGATCTTGAAAAGCAAATTGAAGGAGTTTGAAAACGCCTGAAAGTTGTGCACCAAGTCTAGTTCGCCGCTCGGCCTCACATCCTTAAACAAAGCCATTCCAAGAACGGAAAATATGGATATCACCACAAAGAAAAGAAGGCAAATGTGAAGGAGTGCTGGTGTGCTCCTGGCTAAGGTAATTAGCAATGTTCGGATACCCTTGGTGCCCCTCGCTTGTCGCAATACCCGGTCAATCTTGGCTACTCGCGCCACTCGAAAGAGGGCGGGGTTCAGAAAGTAAATTTTGACCGAGTCCTTCCACACCAAGTCAACGACAGATAGTAACACCACCAGCATTTCGAATAGGTTCCAAGGCTGAGCGAAGAAGTGGTAGCGAAAAGCGAAAATTTTTATGGAGCACTCAGCAGTGAAGAGGGCGACAAAAATGGCATTAAAGATCCCTAGGATGTCTTCCCATTCCTGGGACATTGGGTAGTGGTCCATCATCATGAGGATCATGTTCAAACCGATGAGGAGCATGATAACCATGTCGAATTTGGCGTTGGTGCAAAAGTTGAACAAAATCAGCTGGGGCTTCCACCCCGGTTTGGGGATTGACTTGGTGGGTTTTCTGTTCCTCATCTTTTGCCAGGCGGCCGCATACTGCTTCTGTTCTTCGGTCATCAACTTTTCTAAGCAACATTCCGCTTTCCTTTTTTGGGCATTGCAACTATCAATGATGGTTCCCACAAACATGTTGAAGGCGAAGAAGGAGCCAAAAATGATGAAAATGACAAAGTAGGCGTACATCACAAAGGACGCTTCCCGGTAGGGCTGGTCATCAATTTCCCGGGAGTCTACGGCGTCTGTTATAATCCCATCCCATGCTCTGAACGTGGCTACTTGTAGCAGACAGAGATAAGCAGTACCAACATGATCGAAGTTCAGCGCCGAGTTCTCCCACGTGTGATTATAAGCCAGACACTCGCTCTTGTTCCGGATGATCAGATGGTCTAATATGGAGTAGTCTTTGGGGTCGAAGCACCTGTAAAACTTTCCTTTAAACAGCTGGATGCCCATCATGGCAAAAAGGAACCAAAAGAGAAGACAAACGAGGAGCACGTTAAGGATGGAAGGGAGGGCGCCAATTAGACCGTTGAACACCGGACGCATTCCCTGCATCCGCGCCAGGTATCGGAGGGGTCGCAAGATTCGCAAGATCCGCATGGTGTCCAAGGCACTTATTCTCCCGAATCCTGAATACAAGTAGGAGTGTCAAGGCACAATTTGAAAACATATCGGTAGTATTTACACACCTTATCAGTGCAGTTATGAACAGGTACAGGTTTCTAATCCAAATGGATGCAGACGCAACGACATACAAACGGACCCCTACTTCTACATGCATTCCCATTCCCTTATAATTCCATAAAAGTTAACTATAAATTCTAAATGAAATCTACTCTGACAAATGTAAGACAAAGCATCACATACCTGCGTGACCGACAACAAATCTGGCCCCGTGGGTCATCACAATAACAAAGTCCAGCCAACACCAACCATTTTGGAAATACGCCACGAACCCCACCCCCACCCACTTGATAAGCATCTCGAGATAAAATAGGAGCGTAAAACCGTGGTCGGCATAAAAGAGAATATCGGTGAGATAGGGGTTGCCCGGCAAGTGGACATCTTCCAAGGCCAACCCCACCGACGAGAGGAGGATCGTCAGGAGAACTGCCCTGTCAAAGTACTTGTTATCAATAAGTCGGAACGTCTTCAGTCGTAGGTTGGACCAACAGACTCCAAACCGGGTGCCTTCCACGTCGAAGATTGGGAAAATTTTGAAGAATCCCGGGGGCATGCATGCCGAAGGGGTCATGTTCGAGACAGGTCGTTGAACATCATCCCGGTCCCCGTATTCATCGATAACATCCAACCATTCAGAATCACTGCCGTATACGGCCCTTCTCGGGTCACTTATCCCAGGTTGCCGGCGGCTCTTAGGGCGAAGGGTACCATGATGGGATGGACCGGGCGCCTTCTTTTTGTCTTTTATTGCCGAGTGCCATTTTGTCCTCATCCGCTTTTTCTTGATTTTCCAGTGGACTACTGTCTTCCTCAGGCGTGGCTTTCTTCTAGGAGCGACGGCTGCCGCCCTCACGTCAGCCTCCGTGTCCATTCCTGCAGGGTCAATGCGGTTCTGCCTGCGAACAATTAAACTGGTCCATAACAGCACATTCTGTCGGAGCCTCGCCATCGCCCAATTAAAAAATCGTCCGATCCTTTCAAAAGCCTCCAAGAGCTTGTTAGGTTCTTCGTCCGTCGAAGGCGACGGACCACCCACCCTAAAGCTGTTGAGCAAGAGAGAAATGAAGAGGTTAAACAGCACAAAATTCCCGACGGTCAACGAGACGAGGAAAAAGGGAACGCAGACTCCGCCGTTGACCAGCATGCAGTTCCACATGGACTCGATCCATTGGCCGCAAAGGATACGGAACACGACCAGAAATGAATGTTCAAAGTCCGTAAAATTCCAACGGGGTAACTCGCCGTCGGGGAAGAAGTGCGTTTTATCTAGGGGCACACACACACATCGTCATGAAGTTCACAAATTATTTAAAAAATGATGGTAGATTGACGGGGATGGAAATAGAGGAATATTGGTACTAGAGGATATGGCTTATAAATGGGAGGATAGGAAGTCCGGGCTAGTCAGTCGACCACTGACAAAAAATAACCCCATGCTCCCGCCCACCCCGCCATCCCGCCCATGTATAAATTGCCGAGGATGGTAATGACCTACCCACAAGGGCCCACATACTCACGATCCCTTGCTCTTATGTATAAGCCTTATCCTCTAGTACAAATATTTCCCTATTTCCATCCCTATCTATGTACTAATACTTAATGCATAAAACAAACAATTGGACTCACCAAGGTAGTTCTGAGCAAACAATTGCATTCCCATGACCTTGAAAAATGGAAAAGGGGCTCCGTTATTATTTTCACTATCTCCACATTACACAAGTCGTCATGGTTTAATTATGTTACCGCAAAGATGAAAATGGCGATCAACAACACCAAAACCAGATTGCTCAGCGCCACCACGGTTTTTCCTAAGTTGGCGAGAATCGCATTGAGGGCCGGCCAGGACTTGGCTAATTTAAACACTCTAAGCTGGTATAAAGACAGTATTAATTAACGAGGGGATACCGGAGTTAACTTTTCTCAGAATCGCTTCTAATTCACATGTAAATCAAATCAAAAAAATATGCAGCTGAGTACCTATTTCTGAAACCGGCGAGCCATATTTCGACCATCGTCTTATTGTTTTCAAAATTAAGACACTTGTAGAGAATGGTTAATAAGTTCTAATGCGAAAAATGTTAGGTCCAAAAATAGCATACTCCGGCGGTATGGGCCGTCCAACCACGGACCGTAAATATGAGCGTTACAAAATTATTGCAAACATAAGATTTTACGACGTTGTACATAAGGAAGTGGTGTATTTTACAGGTCCAAAGTTGTAACGCTCATAACTCCGATATTTGATGGAATTTCAGAAATCCAAAAACAACCCATTTTTCCTAATTTTTTGCTTGATTTTTTGTGCCTAGTTTCATGTCTCTAGGAGCACGTATGCGAGCACCAGCGTGTATTTACGG